>CM040749.1:4946486-5018986 GCA_022829145.1 Albula goreensis
CCCTCAGAAATAAGCAGGCACCAAAATCTAGGGCAGGAAAGTTATCTACTACAAGCTGAGGGCTAGTGAGGCAAGGCTGCACAAAACAATTAACTCAAGGGGGTCAAAACTACCTCATTTCTACTCTCCTGGGAAATGGAATCCTGTAGTTTAGTTATCAAATTTGCAAATGAAACACAGATGCAAATGAAAAAAAACATCCTCAAAAACATAATTGGCAATAGAGTTGTCTAGTCACCCTTGTTATGACTGGACTGTACTGACTCACAGGGCAGAAATATGATAGATGTGTTTGTACATGCACTAGCGCATTCATTCGCCTTTTATTTGGTTTTGTTGTTTCTGTATGTTTTTTTTTTCCCATGTTGTTTGTTCTTGATACTGAGGGAACCCAGGGGAGCAGAGGGTCCAGAGTACACAGGCCCAGCATGAGAATCAGATCTCTATATCAGACTCTTTAATCTGTTTTTTATTTTTATTATTATTAATGATTTAATTAGAGCCACACAGACACTCCAGCCCACAGTCCCTGCAGGGGAAAATGCTGAACGATAAGCGCGTCACATCTCTTAGCTCTGTCACCACCCGTATGTGTGTGTGTGTGTGTGTGTGTGTGTGTTTTGTGTGTGTGAGGTCTGCCCTGGGGGGAGCAAATACGCATTGACAGCTAACGCATCATTCCTGTCGTCGTGGGGATTTTCCCATGGGTTTGCCTGCGCTGTGGTGGGATCAGACAGTGAGCTGTAGTCATTCACCATCGGCCTCTCTCCCTGGAACTCCCCTCCGCTCTGGCATCCCATGACAGCGCATAGCCCTGGTTCTAGAACACCGGCATCTGTAACCACGGTAATTGCAGCCAGAACACTGGGCAATCAGAGGCCTCGCTTATGCTGGTTTCTGCATGCCTGACTCACTTCCAGAGGAAAAAAAAAAGTGCCACATTGTCTGACCACAGTCAGTGATGCATCATGGGAAAAAAACAAAATCTGCAGTGTGACCACAGCCAACAATGCATTCTGGTCAAAACACTTTGCATTCACCACAGTCATTGTTAAATTCTGGAAAATAACTTCACAAACCACATTAATTTTACTCTCTCATTTGTGACGATGCCATTTCAACTCAAACCCACACACAGTCCATGTTACTTTTGTTACTGAGTTTTAACCCCCAGTTCTTACTGACAGCTCCTTCTCCCATTTTTGTCTTACTGTAGCGCTGCCCTAAGAGCAGAGAGCTGAAATGCACGATCTAGTTGTTCTCCCACAACTACAACATTTGCTCCTGTTGGATTCTGTCCGGATACTTTGGCAAACTGGCCTGATTCCACATTTCATAAAATAGATTTTTGGTGGAAATGTTTGTCGGACACATTTTGTTCTGCATTCGTCTTCGCTTCTTTGTTTATTATTCGTTCCCTATGGGTCTGCCAATGAGAGAGAACAACAGCACAAGACAGGCCCGAATTCAATCAACATTTTGACTTTCAGATTCATTGTTTTTTCATTCCAAAACACATTTTTTTCATTGATGTTGGTGATCCCTGAACTCTACCAAATGGTATTTCTGAGAAAAAGTAAAAATTGGTTTCCACTGCAAGTCAAAGTTAAGCAGAAAGTTTAATTTAAACCAAGCTATAAACAAAGCTAGCCTTTGAGGACCTATCTGGATCTATTGGGCCCATCAAACTCATGGAAAGTTTGAACTTTGTTTGAACTTAAGCAAACCTATTAAAACTTACTAGATGTCTTACAATGGCCATATGATTGACGTATATTTTGACTGTACCTGGGACACCCAAATACAGATTCTTCCTGGAGTATTAACACAAAATCTGTTTTGTATTCCGGTGAATTAAGTAAAGAGATTCACACCAAAGAAATTGATGTACAAGAATGTACCGTCGGTTTCCTTCCAATATCAAAGCCCATTTTATCCTCATCGCTGAGTATCAGATCTGCTCCTGGCTCGGAGGTCTTGGTCAGATCATTCTGGGATATGACCTGTATTTTGTACAAAAACTGACCCGGTTTTCCTCCTGAATGAATCTGTGAGGCAGGCTGTGACACTGGGTGAAAACGGCCTGTATCTACATGTTTTGTGGATGGGGCAGCCTATAGCCTAGTGGCTAAGGTACATGACTGGGACCCCCAAGGTTCATGACTGGTCCCAGTCCAGCCACAGCAAGAACACCATTGCTGTTGGGCCCTTGAGCAAGGCCCTTAACCCCACATTGCTCCCAGGGGAGATTGGCCTATAGTCTAATCAACTGTAAGTCGCTTTGGATAAAAGCGTCAGCTAAATGATGGAAATGTAATTGTAATAGATGATCACCATATCCTGTGTGTGTGTGTGTGTGTGTGGGGGGGTGGTGGTGGAGGGGTACAATCTCCCACCCCCCATGCTCAATGCTAGCTGTGAAAAGAACATATGAAGCTATACTCTTTCCATATCCTGGAAAATATAAAGTCCAGACTTAGCTCTCCTATGGATATTGTACATTTTAGTTTCCTATGTCCAGATATCTCTACAACGCATAAGGAAGCGCAGTGACTTTTTCTGAAATCACACTGGCTGCACAGAAAGACGTTCCCACCCGTGGCTTCTGACAGCTCTGCATATAAAATGAATGATATGATCATGCCAACTCGGTACATCTTCCAGAACATTCCCACACCTCTAGCCCAGCGATGCACAGACTGGGAGTTCTGTGTGTGCACTGCAGGTTTTGGCCTGGTGTGAGTTGTCGTGTAGAAGGCGCTCCCTGCTCACAGGCGGGCGTACCGCTCGGTGCTGGGACACTCGGCGTTGTTGTCTTATATTTTCTCTCTCTCCCCTGAGGACAGGTTCACTGGAGGGAGATACTGTGACTGGTTTATTCAAATTTATTCTAATGTTGTGTATTTCTCCCACTTCCCTCTGCTTTGAGTGATGCCGGAGCAATGAACAAATATGAACCGGTGTAAATATTCCTTGGCTCTTGCGCTTTCAGTTTCTATGGCTCATGGCATGAACAAAAGCCCAAAAAAAGTCACACAAAGACACCTGCCCCCTCCAAAAGACTGTGCTTTTCAATGTTTTGGACATGAAGGTCAGCTATAGCTGTAAAGCTACTGTGCTCTATAGTGTAATATATATAATATAAATATATATAAATGGAGCATTTGAACGTCTGTTCCGGCGTGTGTGGAGAATTTCCAGTGACATTTCCAGCGAGTGTCAAACACACAATAAGCATAAAATAACTAAAATGTACAAATGTGCATTTGCTGAAATTATGAATTTGCATTTGTGTACATTTTTTTGTTTGAATGTACATATCAATCAATCAATCTGTCAATCTGTCTATCTATCTATCTATCTATCTATCTATCTATCTATCTATCTATCTATCTATCTATCTATCTATCTATCTATCTATCTATCTATCTATCTATCTATCTATCTATCTATCTATCTGCCCATGTAATCTTATCTTCACCCAGCTGTTGGGGATTGTTGCCCTGAATCGGAGCCCCTTTCCCTGCACTCAGATCCAGGCTGTGTGTGCGCTCCCTGGCCGTTTCCTCTGGAGCCTGGCAGAGAGATAACACCCGCTCCGTTATCAGCTCCACCGATCCTCCACCCCTTCAATGATTAAATGACGTGTTTCCTGGTTGACAGGCCCCCGAGGCCTGAAACAGCAGTAGCAGCAGCAGCCAAAGAGCAGAGAGATACCACCTTCCACACCGGTGTCCCGTTACAAAAAAACACCTCGGCACAGGGTCTGAATGCATTACGCTCAACACAGCCTTCAGAGCCCAGACGGTTAGATCTCGAGAGATCTGGAGCTAATCGCGTTTTTCTGTCTGGGAGAAGTGCCTGCTGCAGCGGTAAGGCTTGCCGCAGCAGCGATCGGGAACGGCGGAGGCGTGGGAGTTCACCCTCTGATCAGATTCATAGAAGGCAGTTCTCGAAAGTTTGACTTACGGTATTCAACACGCATCTCCTCTTGCCGTTCCAGTGCTTCCCCGTGTCACGCACCTTATGGACGCATCATTCATGTTGAATGGCCATCCTTACATTAGATCTGTCCTTACGGAATCGTTGTTATTGTACAAAAAGATTTTTTTTTTTTTAATGTCCCGAAAGTAAGAGGAGCTTTTCAACCTAAACTGCACCGTTTTTGCCAGTCTGATATAGGAGCAGTGTACATTACAAGTTACTCAGCTGACACTTTCATCCAAAACAATTTACAGTTGGTGACTCTAAGCAGGGGCCAGTCCATTCTGGGAGCCGTTTGAGGATAAGGGCCCAACAGCTGCTTTGATCTTGTATGCGCCTACTTTGGGACTTGAGCTAGCAACCTCCTGGGCCCCTATACAAGCATCATCATCACTAGGATAGACGCCTTTGCGCTCGGACTACTTAATAATAGTTTGGTATTATGAAGCGCCCACTGCGGTTTTAGCATTATGCTGTCTGTGAGGCTCTTCCAAGGTGCACTGTATGTTGAAATGTAAAGCCCTTTTTGCGCAGTGCTAATTAGGTTAACGTCCTTCTCGGCTCTCCGTAGTGCGGATGTGGAAACGTGAGGGTGACTTTCAGAGAGTAAACCGCGGTGTCCTCGGTCTGCCGTTACCCAGCATGCACCAGGGGACCCCAGGTGTGTCTCTGCTTTATTAGTGCTGTCATCATGCTGACAGCCGGTTGTCTGAGAGTTCGTCAAACACTGAAGGGTGACGCTGCGCTATCACCTTAGCTAATTAGAGTGCGCTGTGTGAGTGAGAGTGTGTGTGTGTGTGTGTGTGTGTGTGAAGGTCTGTACATGAGTGTCCTCTGAAAGTCTAAGACCTGTGGAAGGAAACGCGTGTGTGTGTCTGTCTATGTGAGTATGCGTGGATGTCTATCTGTGTGTATACTATATGTGAGTGTGAGTATGTGTGTGTAATTTTAGAGGTTCAAAACTCAGGTGCATGTGTATAAATATATGTATGTGTGTGTGTGTATGTGTGTAAGTATATAGCAGTGTTATACATAATGTTAGAGATTCTGGCAGAATCAGGTGTGCGTGTGTGTGTGTGCATGTGTGTATGTATGTATGTGTAAGTATGTGTGTGTGAGTGTGTGTGTGTGTGTGTATGAGTGTGTGTGTGTGTCTGAGTATGCTGCAGTGTTATATATAACATTAGAGGTTCTGGGAGACTCAGGTGTGCCCTGCTCGTTGCCGTGGCGCTAGCCTGAGAGGTCACTCTGAGGGTAACCTGCAGTTGTGATGACTCTGCCAGACTCTCAGGTGCAGGAGCGTCAGCAGGCTGCTGCCATACACCACAGCAACGTGTCTTACTCTCTCTCTCTCTTTTCATATCATTTTTTAAACTTTTACATTTTTATGGAACTTGAGTGACATTGCTGAAATGATGTACGTGAGGCGTCTGTAAAAGCTATTACCTTTCCTTGGGTTTGATAAAACGACAGTAAAGGTATCTCTCTCTTTTCTCTCTGTTCTCCATTTTCTGCTCAATCTACTCTAAAATTCTCTCATTCACCTTTGGAAAATAGGAAATCAAGCTGGTCTCACTTAATTAAAGCTGGCCTTTAGTCTGCACATTCCGACAGGAACCCATTTTAAAAAAGGGGCCACTGTAGCAGCCATGTTCTTCTAGGCCCTCCTGTTTCAGTCTGAGGGTAATTACGAAAGTAAACTAAAGCAAAGCACCTTTTGTAATTCTATTTTTTCTGTCTCCCTCTCCTTCTCTTCATCACCATAGCAACCGTGCACAAAAGTTGGACGGTCGAAACTGACCGCTGCTCGACGTTGCCATGGGTTTCTCCGCTCGCAGGGCGTTCAGCGCCCCTCCACTCTGTATGCCCAGACTCTACCCTCCACGCTGTGTAACATACGTGCTTTGTTGTTCTTTGCATTCACCTTATCTGTCAGGAGGAGGTCCCGACGCATGTTAAGCTGAGCCTGCGATATCCAGCTCCCTCACACTGCTCCAACCCCAGCCCCACATAGATATGCATGCACACACATGCGCACACACACACGCAGAAACACACGCACACACACACACGCACACACACACACACACATGCAGCTCTGCTCAGCTCCTGCTGTGTTAGATCAATAAGCTCCATCACTGTTTAATGTGCAACCCTCCCTGCTCCCTATCTCAGCTACACTACCACAAACACACACACACACACACACACACACACACACACACACACACACACACACACACACACACACACACACACACACACACACACAGTCCTTACCTTAGAAACACTAACACACACACACACACACACAGTCCTTACCTTAGAAATACGACCACAAACACACACACACAGTCCTTACCTTAGAAACACTAACACACACACACACACACACACACACACACACACACACACACACACACACACACACACACACACAGTCCTTACCTTAGAAACACAACCACAAACACACACACACAGTCCTTACCTTAGAAACACTACCACAAACACACACACACAGTCCTTACCTTAGAAACACTACCACAAACACACGCACACAGTCTCTACCTTAGATACACTACCACAAACACACACAAAGTCCTTACCTTAGAAACACTACCACAAACACACACACAGTCCTTACCTTAGAAGCATTACCACAAACACACACACAGTCCTTACCTTGGAAACACTACCACAAACACACACAATCCTTACCTTAGAAACACGACCACAAACACGCACACACAGTCCTTACCTTAGAAACACTACCACAAACACACACACAGTCCTTACCTTAGAAACACTACCACACACACACACACACACACACACACACACACACACACACTGTCCTTACCTTAGAAACACTACCACAAACACACACACACACACACACACACAGTCCTTACCTTAGAAACACTACCACAAACACATACACAGTCCTTACCTTAGAAGCATTACCACAAACACACACACAGTCCTTACCTTAGAAGCATTACCACACACACACACACAGTCCTTACCTTAGAAACACTACTGCAAACACGCACACACAGTCCTTACCTTAGAAACACTACCACAAACACACACACACAGTCCTTACCTTAGAAACACTACCACAAACACACACACACAGTCCTTACCTTAGAAACACTACCACAAACACATACACAGTCCTTACCTTAGAAGCATTACCACAAACACACACACAGTCCTTACCTTTGAAACATCACACACATTCACCCAGTCCTGTCCTTAGAAATGGCGCTATAAAAATACACACAAATGTGCACATAAAAGTGCACACGCCACAAAAAACTCCCTAACACAGTCACACACTCGGCCTCAGCTTTAGATATCATGTGAGTATGTGTATGTGTGAGTATGGGTGCAGTGGTCCCTTTCTTTTTACCTGATGTGACAGGAATCCTGATTGTAAATTCTGTGAGTACTTCATGATGGCACTCTGAGAATCTCCTCTGAGAGAGGGCTGAGTGCATAGTAACAAATTTAAGTAGAGTTTTATCTTTGATTCTTCAAATCTTACACAGAGCGTCAGATTAGATGGTTTTTGATGATGAGTGTTTTCTCTGAAGCACGGTATTAAGGAAGACAAAGTGGAAAAAAAAAAGAATCACAGTAAAATGCAAAGGGCAAAACTAAATCTGACACACTCAATTCAGCTTTTATGAAAACAGTGACTCCAGAAATGAAAAAGAACACTGATAAGTGCTTTTTTGAGCTGAAATATTAGCATAGTGCTGTACCGAGCTGCACTGTCTCAGAGCGGGGGGGAATTCTTAATACACAAAGGAGTGAAACCCTCAAGGTTAACAAAGACTTGTTCATTTTAGCTAGCTTTTTTTAAATTATATGTTTAATCTAAATGATTTCTCAAGGTGTCTGTACTATTTGCTATGTTAGTTGTAGCATGTGAAGATTCTGGGTGCTACATTCAATAAATGTAGTGGATGCATGCTATTCTGTCAAAACAGACCTCACGTTACAGCACAGCATACCTAAGCTTGAGTAATGCAGGTGAGTTTGGATAGCATCGGTTATCTTGAGGTTAGGTTGTGCTTGTGTAGCTAGCAGGCCAATCCTGAGTCATGTAGGTGTGTTTGTACGGTGGGATAACCAATAGGCCATAACGATTTAGAAATTAGTTTCTATCCCTGTGCAGGGACTTAAGGTAGGCTATGCTAACAATGTCCCGCTATGCTAAGCTACCACAAACAAATGACCCCATCTGTAACCCCTTTTGTAGTTTTTTTTTTTCCTTGCCTCGACCTCCCAGAATCCACCTCTCTCCTCTGGCTCTCATTGGTCTAGATTGTCTGAGGTGGAAGATAAGTACAGCTCTTCATCCTGACTGTCGGGTGAAAGGTCATTTCACACTTCAGTCTCCACCTGCCCTCAGGTAGTCTTTGGTCAGTGAGTTATGTCATTGCTGTAATTGTTTTAACTCCCTCAAGGCGTAGATCAATTGAGGTCACCTGAGACCATTTTACAGCGTAATAATGTCTGTCATTTTTTAAAATTCACGTTCTGAGACATCGGCCGTAAACTTCAATGCTGGCTGGACTCTGCTGAGAGGCTCAGCCTGAACACGATGTTGTGAAATAACGTGTTTAAATGGTAGACGCGAGTCGGTTGGAGTACGTGTTCTATAGAACTTTGATGAATAAAAAAATTAAATTGAAAAAGAAAAAGATGCTCTTCCTATCTCAACTGATTCCAGGCCCCCAAGGTAAAAAAAAGCTGCTAATTAATTAGCACATGTTCCTTAACACATCCTCGTCTGGCGTTAATGAGAGACAAACGGTTATCACTTCGGCCCGACTCGCTAAACTGGTGACCTTGAGAAAATGTGAGCCGAGACGCGGGAGGAAGCTTCTTGGGGGAGAGACGGAATCTGTCAAGGTCGCGAAGGTTTTCGGCTTCTCTTCTTCCCCCACTAACTAAGGAACAGGAGGATTACATGCTTTTAAACCGTTCATCTGGGGCGTCTCGGTCTGAGAGGTTTAGTGGATCAGTAAAAAAAAAGTCATTTTTGTTTTGTGGGTCTGTCCTACCTTTTTTTTGGTTTTATGTCCTCTAGAATCAGGGAACTGAGAGAGGAGGTCGGCAGCAAGGGGACTACCTAACTTGCAAAAAAAAAAAAAAACAACATTATAAAAATTATAATTCTCACGTTTTCATTCATGCTTCATTTATCTCGGAATGAGAATTACATCTTAATTCTCATTTCCCTCCAAGACATCATTTTCAGAGGAAATGTCTTCATTAAAAAAAAAAAAAAAAATCTTGTATGCGTTTGCGTTCGAGAAAAATGGGGACCACATTTTCTCATTATAAGAAACGGCTTAAGACATGGTACACAAAACAATCTTACATCTTAATTTCTAAAACATAATAATCTCACAGTGGGAAATACTGTCTTTGTGACAAAGGGGTTTTTATCCATGCCTCCCATGACCCTGAACACTCTCTTTTGTCAGTTCTGATTGGTCCAACTTTAGAGCTCCATGGAAACAGGCCCAGGAATTCAGATATTCTTGGGGCAAAGTACACGCGTCCCTGGCAGAGTCTTAACATTCAGTCTTCGATTTCTCTAATTAGGAAGCAGAGTATCCAAGCGCTGGGCGAAATGGACCGTATATACAGTGATTTCTTCGTTTTAGTCCATTTCTGGATTTTAGTAAATATGGAATATTTTCATGGAGGATAAAAAGGGAATAAATATGGAATGTTTTCTCTGGAAAAATATCCAGTTTTAATTTCATATGTAGTTTTTGCTTGTCTGTAATGGGAACATTTGTTTTTTCAAATTTAACATATGAATATTGCTGTGCTACCTTTTATCTCACAGAGACAAATGTATTAGAAAATTGCTATGTATAATATACATTGGATTGCAAGCAGAAAAAAACAAAAAGAAAACCTTGAGTTTTTCCTCCACATCGCATACTTTTTCATCACATATTAGTAATTACCAAAAATATCAGTCGAAAGCCCTCGGCTACACCCTAACACCGGGGGGTGTTTCACAGAGAACGATTAATGAGTTAGCCTGCTAAACTTTAAACGTTTGATGAAATCTGATTGGACGGAAGCCAGCGTTACTTAAAAATATTTACCAAACTCAGCCGGCTAACTCCTTGAGCCTGAATGTTGTGATGTCCCTCCAGGTTAATACCAAGCCGAGACATATCAAGGACGGTACAAACGATAACGTTGCAGCACAAATTATGCCCTCGATACCCTTAATCTCTCTGTGGAGGACGATTACGCAATATTATATTTCATTACATTGGCCACTGGGCTGACCAACAGAACTCCAAAACCAGAGACACCATTATGCGACATCACTATTGCACTTAGGTAATTAACAATGCTGTCTTATAACCCAGATACACTACAAGATAAATCTCATACACCACAAAAGGATACACTTGTCCAAATTAACATATGCTCGGGGGTGGGGATAGCAGGGGTGCCAGCGTGCAGCCTGAAGATGTGGGTTTTCAGTCTGAATCGGAAGACAGAGAATGACTCTGCAGTCCTGGCCACCATAGGAAATTCACTGCGTCACTGGTGGGCCAACGCAAGCAGGAATCGTGACTGGGAAGAGTGACCATGGTAGGGGGGAAAGCTGGGTTTCTCCATGGTGTTGAGCAGAGTGATCTGGCTGGTGTGTATGGTCTGGAGACAGACCTTATGCATGTGGGAGCTATTCCATGCTCTGAGCTGTAGGCTAGCACATTGGGATTGGATTGCCGAGAGGGTCTCTTGTTCATTGAACATCAATGGCTCAGTTTAATATGGGGTGATCTGTGATGAAGTGTGAAACAGAAACATGCACAGAGCAGGTGTTAATGTGTGAGTAGTAGGAACCACAAAAACCTTGAATTTTAGGAGACCAAAGCCTGCGATTCTATGCCTTAAATCTGTCCCAGGATTTTTTTTCTCCCATATATATATATATCTGAGTATTTCCTTTCTCCTTGTGACGTTGGGTCAGAGTGCCCCAGAGTTTCATTGGGATTGGATGAGTGAGTCGTACAGAGTTCTCTCAGGAGTGTGAACTGACATCAAAGCCTGACTGGATGTGTTCCGATGCTGAATTGGGTCACGATCGGACAATAAGGGGCTCAGGTATCGCATTTGAGCACAATCAGATTGTTCTCTCAGAGCCCTACTGGACAATGGCGTGTTCCGATGTTCTGTTGGCGCATGATCGGACAATGGAGTGTTCTGGAGTTCTGAGGGAGCACAATTTGACAGTGGGGTGTTCCGATGCTCCGTTGGAACATGATTGGACAATGGAGTGTTCCGATGCTCTGTGGCAGTGGGATTGGACGACAGAATGTTCCGGCATTCCATGGGGGCAGTTGTCATGAGGCTGTCCTCCCACTCTGAAGGCTGCAGAGAGGAAGCAGCTGACAGATAAGTGAGGTGTGAGACAGAGGTTTTCTGTGTGAATGGCATCAGACTCACCCCCCCGCCTCACCCCGCTTCCCCTCTCCCATCCTCCTTTGATCTGCAGGCTAGGCAACGCGTTAGCGGAGTGCTCAGTGGGTAGCCTTGCCCAGCTGTAGCTTCAAACGAACACATATAAAAAATTCTATAGCTTCGTTACAGCCAGTGAGTACAGTGAGGCAAAGTCATACTGGTCCACCTTGCATTTGGGATGTGAACTTGTAACCCCGATCAGATCAGGGGCCTTCAGTCTTGATCCAGCAGAGCCACCAGGTGTGCTGATTTTTATTACATTACATTACATTAAAGCACTTAGCTGGTGCCCTTATTCAGCTTACATCATGCCCTTACACACGCCCTTGCATTTTTACACATTATCCATTTATAGAGCTGGGTTTTTACTGTAGCATTTTGGGTCAGGGACCTTGCACAAGGGTAAAATGGTAGTGCCCTACCTAGGGACTGAACCTGAAAACTCTGAGTCTCAATCCCAGCTCCCATTACACTACTCTGCTGCCTGAACTTCACAGAGCTTTATTGATAAAATAAGTGTTTCACCTTGCCTTGCTTTCCTAGTTCTGTAAATTAGTTTCTGATCTGATTTTTGAGGTACACAAATAAAGTGGGAAAAAAGAAGACCATACAGCTCTCCAGGACTCAAAGTTAACCATGCTAACTACAGTTCCTAAACAGCTGCCTGTGGCCTGAGGTTCAAAACACTCCTCTCTTCGATCTGGATCACTACCGCTACCGCTACCACTGCCGCTGCATGGCTGTTATCTTTTAGCAGGTTACCCAACAACCCTGTGGAACAGTACGTATATAACTGCAGGGGTTTTTTTTCTCTCCAACTTTCATGTAGCAGAGCAAGTTATTTACTCATAGGAATTAAATCCCCCCCATCACCACCCCCACCCCCCCCACTCAACCCCCCCCTCCAGGGGGTGTTGAAAAGCAGAAAATGGGGCCAGCCTAACAGGGTCTCTCTCTGTCTCTCTCTCTCTCTCTCTGAAGGTGGAATATGAAAATCGATAGTGCATTACGCGCCGCCAGTGCCGCCACCGCGCCTCAGAGGAAGGGGAAAACAGGCGAAACGCCGGTGGGGCTCTTTCTGTCCCGCTATCCCATGAGCCCTCATCCTGCGACTCCTTCACTCCTCTGATTTCACGCCTGTTCCACCCCCCAGCCCCCTCTCTTTTGTGTTCCTCCTAAATGCCACGGTTGCCGTACGTGAACGTACTCATAGCAGGTGCTTCTGAGACACCATGGGGGAGTGGTTATGAGGTCATTTCCAGGGGGTTGTGGGTATGAATATTTTCCTCTATTTTCGGTTCTGGAAAGGCCAAGGAGCAAGGTCACACAGGGCACAATTTACCCCTCTTTTGCTATTTGATGCTGCCCATTTCTTTGTACACCTTGCATATTGGGTCATTTTGAGTCCCCCCAGCTCAGTTCAACTCTACAATTTCAATCGCAAAGTCATGGTACATGTCAACCCTTCATTTAAGGTCCAAAATATACTTTTCTGCCAGCCAGCCAAAGTGAGTACATGGAAATGGAAGCAGTAAATGGAAAATCACCAGCCAGTCAAATATGGCAGTTTTTTTTTTCCTTACCAACTGAAGGTAAAATGCTAAAAAGGATTTTGCCCATGGCTGATGGTAATTTTAGTCTTGGCCTGCATTATCTTTTAATTCCTCCCATCACCCCCCCCCCCACACCGAAACCTCCAAACCTCTCTCAACTTAGTGCTATTTGCGTAACGCGTTTCAGGCACTCCTTCACTTTCCTGCCAATAAACCTTTTGAGCCCTTTCAGGTCAGAGAAAGCCTGTGCACCCCCCACCCTGCCAAGGCTCTCTGACAACCATCCAACAATATCTGCGCCTCACTAGTCCTCCATCGAACCCCCTCTGCTCCATGTAAAGTTGACAGTAGAATGCCACACATGTATGCACAACATTTACAATGGGAATACATACACAAACACAATCATAAATGTGCATGCACACACAAACAGCAGTGTCAGCACCTCTCTGCTCAATATAAAGTTGACAGTAGAATGCCACATACAGTATTAATATGTACATTTACAGTGGGCCTGCATACACACGCACAAACACATTCAGAAATGCATGCACACACACCCAACAATGTCAGTGCTTCTCTGGTCCTCCATCGAATTCCCTCTGGTCGATATAAAGTTGACAGTAGGATGTCACATATGTATGTGCAACATTCACAGACATAGGTCTACATACACACACACACACACACACACACACACACACACACACACACACACACACACACACACACACACACACACACACACACACACACACACACACACACACACACACACACACACACACACACCAAGCAAGCCAAAATGTAGGATTCCATTTCATCCATTTCTTTAACATTTACATGTATTCATGTGGTTGCTGTTTCAGTGGTCACCATACCTTTTTGTAGCATGGTGTTCTCGACTGGCTGTGTGCCACCTTGTTTTTAATGTGACTTTGTGTTAGCGGTTGTTCCCCTCTCCCTCTATCTCTCCCTCTATCTTCAATTAAAGGAAATCCTCTGTCTCCACAGGTGCTCTCCACAGCTATTAATGTTTGATTGCTGCAGCTCTGCATGCGTTATTTACAAATCACGGAATTTACACCATGGCACTCCTCCTATTCAACTAATGCACTTCCCGTGAGTCGCTCTGAGTTAAAAGCGTTCCACTAATAGACTGAAATGTTGAATGTAGGTGTACCTTGGGTCCTGAGAGGGGGCTGTTTTCCTCATTTCTATATTGCCTGTGTGATGCAGTATCTAATCTCTCCAAAGTGGCTAGGTAGTTTTGCTCAGAGATGCAAGACCCCAGTTTCAAACAGTCAAAGAAATACTGCATATTTGTTCAATCCATGCACTAAACTTTCTTATTCTAATTATCACAGCTATTCAGCCGTGTAGATATCAAATTTGTGAAATCACCTATCTTTGTACACAGGTAGAATAAATACATGGTAGGACTTCAAATTTCTGAAGCAACAGTTTTTTTTTGCCTCTGGTTTAGCACAATTCATGCCTTTCTACTGCTATATGCCTGGTAAAAGCAATGCAATTCAGAGTGATAGTACCAGGTTTATACCTCTCTGCTGTAAGCCTGTTGAGAGTGGTCACCTTTGTATGATCACCTTTCAGGAAGTAACAAATGCTTTTCTAACCAATCACGTGCAAGCCTGAAGAGGAAGGCGAAGATTCAAATGTAAACAACATGGAGAGTAGACAAAAGCATCACGCATGACCCCGCCCTCTGAGAAAATCTGACCAATGCGGAAGCTGGTAGAGCCACGGCATGTTGATCCGCCACATTAAGCACTGCTCCCAGACGGTAAGAGGAGAGCGTGTGGCGATCACCAAAGATCTGACTGTCCGGGTCCCGAAACACGGGAAGTCTTCATATCAAGGAAAACGGTCCTCCTTACATGGCTGTATTTCTCGCATTGTTGCGTGGCTGTGCTTTCTGAGCAGAGGCTCCGGGTCTGAACATGTTCCTGTAGGGATCTAATGCATGATTTCACTTACTCAGGCCAGGATTCAATCAACATTCATCTTTAAATCTGGCTCATGATTAAAAGCAAATTATTTTTCTCTCACAAATGCAGTTTGGCAATTTCAGTGATCACCAAAATTAACTGGACGCGATGCGCAGAATTTCTTTTTTCTCAGTTGTGAGGCAGAGTTATGGATAGATGTTGATTAATCACAGGTTTTAGTCTTTACTTTAGAAAGGTGTCTCAGGTTTCTATCAATCTCTCTCCCTCTCCCTCACTCATTCTCACTTTCTCTCTCAGTTCTCCTCCTTCTGTCCTTCAGTTAGAAAAGGCACTCTGAGTTTGAAAGGCACGTTGTTTAATTTCTCTTTTGACGGCCGATTGTGATTGACATAGAATAAGGCTTTAGGGGAGGGTTGCCATCCAGATCAGCGATCACTTTGTACTGAAACAGCCCTGAGACACACATGGAAATAACATAAAAAATAGTCATAAATTTTGATGTTCAAATAAAAGGGATGTCAGAATACAGTATGTCCCCCTTCTCTCTTTCCCCTTTCTTTCTTGTATTCTCCATCTCTCATTCTGAACTGTGCCTGCAGACACATGTTTAAATAGGAAATATTGTTTAGAGAGACGGCCTGCAGTGAGACCAACAGCAGGGCCTGAGGGCTTGATCCTATTTCTCCGGGTCAACAGTTAAATAGCACGGCAACCCCAATCAATACCACTTTCAATTCCAAGTGATTTAATTCCGCAGAAATTCCAAGTCATTGCAGAAATTAAACTGAGGGAAGCAAAGCATTCGAGTGACCTATTGGCTCAACTCTGCTGAGCGCGTTATTTCCGGCCCATAGAAACAGACAGTGAGATTACTCAAATTGGAGAAAAAAATTATTTTGTGATAAGGTCTGTGCAGGATATAACTAATTTAATATCTTTACTAGCATATGTAATTCAATCAAAACGGACTGGGTACATACTATTCTATCTGAAAATGAAAATAACACATCCCAAAAGACATGTTTGCTTATCAGAATGTTAAGTCTGGTCTGGGTGAACAGCGTATGGCCTTAAAGAGACCAAGTGCATTTTATTTGTTTCTGCACAGATTATTTACACCTTGAACAATGAATATTGGAGTAATGCAAATTAACAAAGTGGCAGAGAAATATATGAGTGCAAACTAAGCTCACTAGACTATGAAACCATATCATGGACCCGAAAGTCACACCAGCTCTGTTATAATTGCAGGCCACTATTACTCTGGGATGAAGTCATTTTGCCACAGGGTTTTGAGAGAGTTTTTCTCTTGAGCTGTAGCACGGGTGGCATATTTTGTGAGGCTGCACTCCTGTCAGTTTGCGTGTTGTTACCGTAAGCTTTCAACCTGGACAGTTACAAGGCCAAATACTCCATTACGGCTCTATTAATCAAAGCTGTGAAAACAAATCGTTTGTATTGCACACTCCTGTCATGCAAGTTCATGCCCAGACACATCCAGCTGAATAAACCAGGTTCAGCAGCGCTTTATCTGCGCTCTAACTAATCTATAATTTAATATCCCAGGTAGAAGACACGCTTGTGTTTTTTTGTCTGAAGTCTAAAGTAGAAAATGAACCAAAAACGACAATCGATGAGGCAGACAGAAACAGAAGGGCACTCTTTACTCACACAGAACACAATCAGAAAAAGATTAAAACTGTAATTAATTCTGAACATTCTACTATCTTATTGAGTTTCATTAAGTGCTCAGTATTTACTAGGGGTTGACCACGTTGCACAATTTCATATTGCATTTTTTCATAAAGCACTGAAATGAGCATATTTGTATGGCTATTGATTTTAGATGCAAAAACACAGAGCTGGGCGCACATACAGTTAAGTGTGCTTTGAACAAATGTTCCTCATCGAGTTTCTTTCTCTCCCCTCTTCGGTCCAATGCACTGTTTTCCATTGCTGTTAAGGAATGTCTTCCGTTACATTTGTTTATTCATTCAGCATCTCCATCTTGTCCCAGGTGAAGTACCTTTCTACCTGCCACACTGAGAGTGAGTCTTCCATACGCTCTGGAGGTGGAAGCTGCACATGTGGCTCTGGTTTATGTAAAAGCTGTCCTTCGCTAGTTTCCACACTGCAGATATTGCCTATCCTGTCCAAGGACCTCTAAGGCAAGGTGACCAGATTTCTGAAATGAAAACCGGGGACACTTTTTCATTCGACAGGCATATATCATTAAAATGACCGATGCTAATATCAATGAAGTAAAAACACGGGGAAAATTCTGATTCCGGTCATTTAACGTGGTAAACCGTGTCAGAAAATCAAAGTTTACAGTGGTGCGATGGCAAGTGAAGTTTAAACTATGGAACTTATAATAAAGTGGTCAGACTACAATGGTTTAATTATCTTCCCAGTCAGAATAACATCATTTTGTGGCCGGTTTTGAATGCACAGCAGAAATCGGGGACATTTCCAGGGACAGCTCCAGCCGGGGACAGGTTCCTAAAATCGGGGACTGTCCCCAGAAATCTGGGATGCCTATTCAAAGGGCCAGATTTATAGAAGCCTTTATCACATGATAAAAGTTTCGCACAATTTCAGTGTCCTGACTTGTGATTGGAGGAAACAAACTACCTCAACCAATCACACAATCTCTTAGTCCTTTCACACCAGAAAAGCAGTTTTGCACATACCAAATGCTATAGCAAGTCAGCACGTAAACAGTTCACCAATTGCAGGTGCCTGATTGGCCGGGAAGAGCCGCTGAAAGAGCAACGAGACCGCGGATTTTAACCCGACTCGACTCCTACTCTTCCCCTGCCAGGCTGTGCCAGTTGTTCCCTTGCCAACTTGGTCCTCTGGCCATTGCCAACCTCATACAGGTACCTGTGTACTTATTTATTACCTTTATTTAACCAGGAAGAGAGATCTGGCCAAGGTAGCAGCCAAGCCAATGTCAATATAAAACAATACAATACATATAACATTATAAAACAAACAGTTTTGAAAAACCACAAGAGAAATTTGGGTATAGTAGCTTCTTCACAGAAAGCATTTACATGTTTCAGTTTGAAATGTTTTGTATGGTGCATTTAAAGTCAGCCATAGACATGAAACAGTCTAATTCGAGCTCCTTTGGTAACTTATTCCATGACCAAGGTGCATAATAACATAATACCGTGAGACACCAGAGGACCGTTCAACACAGTGTTTTTACAGTAATAGCGTGTTCCAATGCATCCACTGGCCTGACTCTGCTGCTCCGGATCGTTCTGGAATGCTGCACTGTAAAGTGCCTGGGTCTGTAGTGCTTTAGCCCCGCCCCCACTCTCCGGGCTCTATGGAGTTATTACTGATTCCAGGATCTCTGAGCTAGCACGGGGAAGCCCACCCGAGGCCCAATCAGACGGCCTCCAGCTCCTTTCGTTTTCAGCCCCCACTTCAGGGCACGCCGTACCCTCATGAAATTTTGATACAGCGACAGAAATCTTCCATCAATGCTTGCGTACTGTCAGTGTGCCGAAGTTCAGCGACTAACAGATTTCATTACAAACGCCACGTGAGTAAAACTGGCAAAACTAATGTTATGCAAAAACCTGCCCACCTCCTCAGACAGTATACCCACCTATTAGCCTTATTACCATTAATACATATGGGCTTTGGAGTTACAGTATGCCCACCTCCTCAGACAGTATACGCACGTATTAGCCTTATTAGCATTAATACAAATGGGCTTTGGAGTTACAGTATGCCCACCTCCTCAGACAGTATACCCACCTATTAGCCTTATTACCATGAATACATATGGGCTTTGGAGTTACAGTATGCCCACCTCCTCAGACAGTATACCCACCTATTAGCCTTATTACCATTAATACATATGGGCTTTGGAGTTACAGTATGCCCACCTCCTCAGACAGTACACCCACCTATTAGCCTTATTACCATTAATACATATGGGCTTTGGAGTTACAGTATGCCCACCTCCTCAGACAGTACACCCACCTATTAGCCTTATTACCATGAATACATATGGGCTTTGGGTTACAGTATGCCCACCTCCTCAGACAGTATACCCACCTATTAGCCTTATTACCATTAATACATATGGGCTTTGGAGTTACAGTATGCCCACCTCCTCAGACAGTACACCCACCTATTAGCCTTATTAGCATTAATAAATATGGGCTTAAGAGTTGGGCTATGTCCTCCTCAGACAGCATACTCTCTCATCGCTGCATCAGGGTCATTTTTTAAATGCTAACCAGATGTTTTCCTGCACAAGGTGTGGAAAAGGCCCTGTAAATGACGATTCAATTCACTGCTCTGCAACCCTGTGCTTCATTTTTGAGAGACCCAAGAAAGCTTCGCTTTGTTTTTTGTCCCCTTTCTCCTTCCCCTTCTCCCTTGTCCCTCACTTTTCTCTCCATCACTCTCTCCATGCCTGCTAACGCAAGTCTTTAATGTCTTTCAGCGAAACACCATCTGGCTGGGAGATGCTTTGTCGCTTCGCAAATTTTTCCAGGGAATAGCGGCAACATGGCGTGACAACTGGTCACCAGCTCTTCCTTGACCAACCTGACAGGGGTCCTGTGGAAAACTACCCACAATGCCCTGAGTTTAGACTCTGTGCAGTCTTGCCCACCTGGGGTGCCAGAGCTGTCTTTAGCTCGCCTGTGGTAAGAACCCATGATGTCATGCAGTTGAGCTCTGATCGGTTTGCACAGTTGGTCCCTCCTGTGGTGCCGTAGCTATCCTAAATTAGCCTGTGCCAATGACCCGTGATGCTGTGAAGTCAGACTCTGATTCTTTTGCGCAGTTTGGCCCTCCTGTGGTGCCGTAGCTGTCCTAAATTAGCCTGTACCAATGACCCACGATGCTGTGAAGTCAGACTCTGATTCTTTTGTGCAGTTTGGCCCTCCTGTGGTGCTGTAGCTGTCCTTGTCTGGATGGATCATCACTGTAAAGCAGAGGCATGGGCCAAAGGAGAGCAGATATGCACATCTGTGGCACATGGCTTATAAGGGCAAAAAACAGTCATCATTTTTCACTGAAGCTACATTCATCCCAATGTCCAGGGTCGCTAGAAGACACCAAAGATTGCTGTGATAACACACATATAGCTCCCAAATCTCCACCTGTCAGAGCAGGGGCTATAAACAAGATTATTCACCTGGCTCCTGAAAAATGCTTATTCTCCCAACCACACTTCACAATGTTAATGCTTTATCTCACCACTGGAAGAACACCTCCCTCCCTGCTGGTCGTTCATTTTTTTTTTTTTTTTTTTTTTTGCGATTCACGCTCCAGCGATTTGTGCTTTGTTTAGGATTAAAACTCCAGCGGTCTGCTGGGAAAAGGTTTTTTTTCCCAGCTAATTTATTTCTTTTTTTCCTCAGATGCACCTGCAGCTTTTGCATCCCGGTGCTCGGCCTGATCTCCTCGGCTGCCGCACGCATGCGTGTTCATCATCGCCGTGGCGACTTGACAGATTGTAGGCGCTTTCTTCTGATCACCCCATACACCCCCCCCCCCTCATAATCATGCCCACTCTCCCTCCTCTCCTCCCACACACTACACTGCATGCATACAGAGCCTGGGGGAGGTCATGGGGGGAGGGGCTCACTCTCTGAAACTCCGCCCCCTGCCCCCCCCAACTTTCAGAATACAGCTCTCTAAAAACCAGCAGGAGAGAAAGAGGGGGAGACAACAAGAGAGAAACCTTTATTAATCAATGAATGTATTTTTGCTTTTACTATGACAGTGTGTTTATTTTTAATGTGCTCGCTGCGAGTAGTGTAAGACATACTGTGCATGTTGTGTATGTGGTTCTCATATGTCTGTACGTTCTGCTTGACGCTTTGGCAACAAGACTGCTGTTTTCCTGCCAAAAAGGGAATTTGGAAGACTGGAAATGGAACATTTGAAAGACAGTGAGAGAGAGAGACACAAAAAAAGAGTGGAACAGGGACAGAGAGAGATGGAGTGGGAGAAAGATCGAGTAAAAAGAGAGAGAGAAATAGAGAGACGTACCCCCACACACACACTCTCTCCTTACTGCCCCCCTCTGTCTGTAACCGTTATACATTATCCATTAGCTCCTTTGCCAGTGTGTGCTTCTCAGTGGTGGACTGCAGCTGCTAAGCCATTTCGGTTGCCGTTTATGGTTGCTACTGTGGCTTACGTGCTGATGGTTTCCCCTCTATACTCTGTACGAGTGTTTGTGTGTGCGCGCATGTATCGACAGCATGACTAACCCATCTCTGGACCTCCTCTCCCCCCTCCACCGCCCCCCCCCAAAATGAGAGGGAGGTTCTGGGCTGGGGAGGGAGAGATGACGATAGGGAGGTTTCTCTTCTCTCTCTCTATCTCTCGGCAGTCTGGCACTTCCAGAGGATGACAGCACATCTCTCCTTGTCACTCAGCGCCACGGCAACCCCCCACCCACCCACCTACCCAAACCCCCCCCGCCCCACTATGTGGCATTGTTCAAACCTTTTGACATGACTGCAGACGCAGCCAGAGCGAGCTCTTTGATTGGATTAAAGGGGGGGAAACAGTCTGCTCCTGAGCTACAGCTTCAGTTGACAATTGCCTCTCTATACTCTGTGTCAGTGAGTGAGTGTGTGTGTGTGTGTGCGAGCTTGAGTGTGTGTGAATACTGTGTTTGTTCTGCTTGTGTACACTCATTTCCCTAATAAGAGGAAATGGGAAAATATGCTTATTTGTTTTCAGATGTTAGTCTCTCTCTCTCTTCCTCTCTCTCATGTGTGGAGGAGCAATTCAGCTTGCTTGTGCTACGATTCTGGTTCTGAATGTTGGGAGTTTTTTTTTTTGAGAGAAAGCACACTTTTTTTTGTATCTTTTGGATTGTGAAAGATTAAAGGAGAGTTGCGACTGTCAGGTAGTCTGGATGTCTCTCTGACAGTGGCTCTAATGCTGAGCCCAGTTTCCACCTCACAGTGGAATTCCCCAGTCAGTAGGTGGAAAATGTGAGCCAGGCTGTGCCCTGTATGTAAAGGTGAACATGGTGTTTATTCACTTTATGAATCATAGTTTTCATTGGCTATACACTACCTACCAGTCTCTGCACACTTTCATCCTTCAAGTTTATAGTTCTTAACTGATTTCACATACCTAGTTAAAAACATATTATTATGTTGTTATTATTATTATTATTATGTTATAATATTTATTGTTATGTTGTCACTGTTGTTTAACACATACTAGACACCCTGATCCTTTGAAAACCTTCTGCATTAATAGATTGATAAATGGTATTAAAGCTGTTGAAAAAACAAACACATGGAAAAACAGGATTATTGGCTGAATAGTATAGCAACGCATTCCACATTCAAACAGATATCTGAGTGAAATATATATTATTATGTGCTGTGATCCCTAAGTGCTGAGGATGACTGTGGATGGCTCCCCTGTCCAGTATGAGTGGGCAGCCAGACCTCTGCCCATGGGAGTGTGTGGGGGGGTCATCGTGGGTCTCTGCCGCTCCATGCCAACGTCAGCCATTACGCCTGATCGTGATGAGGGGTCTTACATACGTTACGGCACACTGCCTCTGTGGATTTATGTGTAAAACAGATAACGGCGCCGTCCTGTGTGTTAACATGCAGTCAAGCACGTAGTCACATGTGCATACCAAACGTGTATGTGTACAAAACAACAAAACAATTATTTTCACATACATTTACTATCGCCGATTCCTCTCTTTCACACACACACACACACACACACACACACACACACACTCACACACACACACACGCACACGCACACGCACACGCACACACACACACACACACACACACACACACACACACACACACACACACATCTTTCACACGCACACGCACAACTGCTTATTCTTTTCCCTCCCCCTCCTTTCTTATCCACACATATGTAAATAACCTACCTGCCACCCAACAGGGATAAATAAGTAACATTTTTTTTCTGTTCATGGGAAGAAAGCAGTAAAATTTACATGCAGTAGGGCCCTCTTTGCTTTTGTTTCGCTGTCTCTTTTTTTCTGGAACTATTCCGGCTCAGACAACAATCCAACAGAAATATCATGTTTGAATTCTGATAGCTCTGATTTTCACTCCTGATCAAGGGAACCATCCTCCTCAACGACACCCTCTTCAGGGAACAACAAGACAAGCCATGGGGCGATTTCTGTACTTTCAGAGATGAAAAACAACCGTACCTTTTTCACGAAAAGGACAAAGGCAGCAACGACTAAAACGCAGTCCATCCAAAGCAATTTATATGCTCTCTCATCTACTCTCTGCTATGTTTCACATAATGGAGAGCATTTGTTGGTAATGTGCAATAACTGGGAGGGGAAGTGGGCTCTGGGATACTGGGGGATAGAGACAGAACCTAATTGAATCACTGTGAGGGATGGGGTTGGGATGGGGCTGGGGTTGAGGCTGGGGCTGGGGCTGGGGTTGGGGCTGGGGCTGGGGTTGGGGTTGGGGTTGGGATTGGGGCTGGGGCTGGGGTTGGGGCTGGGGTTGGGATTGGGGCTGGGGTTGAGGCTGGGGCTGGGGCTGGGGCTGGGGTTGGGGTTGGGGCTGGGGTTGGGATTGGGGCTGGGGCTGGGGCTGGGGTTGGGGTTGGGATTGGGGCTGGGGCTGGGGTTGGGGTTGGGGCTGGGGCTGGGGTTGGGATTGGGGCTGGGGCTGGGGTTGGGATTGGGGCTGGGGCTGGGGTTGGGGTTGGGGTTGGGGTTGGGGCTGGGGCTGGGGTTGGGATTGGGGCTGGGGTTGGGGTTGGGGTTGGGTTTGGGTTTGGGTTTGGGTTTGGGGTTGGGATTGGGTCTGGGTCTGGGGCTGGGGTTGGGATTGGGGCTGGGGCTGGGGTTGGGGTTGGGGCTGGGGTTGGGGTTGGGGTTGGGGCTGGGGTTGGGATTGGGGCTGGGGTTGGGGTTGGGGTTGGGGCTGGGGTTGGGATTGGGGCTGGGGTTGGGGTTGGGGTTGGGTTTGGGTTTGGGTTTGGGGTTGGGGTTGGGATTGGGGCTGGGGTTGTGGTTGGGGTTGGGGTTGTGGTTGGGGTGGGGGTGGGGTTTGGGGTGGGGGTGGGGGTGGGGTGGGGTTAGAACACAAATGGTGAGTCTTAACCTTCAAACAATTTTTTTACTTTTGTAAAATTCAATATTTCGATGGTGTGTACAGATAGAAGTAGGTCTCTGCTGTACATTTCAATTGCTATTATGAATATTTTATCATTATAATAAATGCAATATATCCTCCTAAGTTTTTACTGTAATTACTGCTTGTATAACTCTTAACAACTAGAAAATAATAAATCTACCACTGCTACTGCTAATTCTACAATTACTGCTACTGCTACTACTACTACTACTACTACTACTAATAATAATAATAATCATTTATTTTTTAAAACTTGGAATGGTTCATTACATTATTATATTGCTTGAAGGGGTATTTACCCCCCATAGCACTAATGTTAAGTACACCCTGGAAAGATCATCCGTCAGCAGGTACAGCGGCCACCCTCGGTAAGTACAGAAGTCAAAGCACAGCCTCACAAAGGCAAAACTGTGATGGCGGATGTTTTCTGATTACACACGGTATTGACCAGCCAATCAATTCCTCCTGTTTCCATTCATCTACCTGTCCTCCCCGTGTTAGTTTATCTACATGTCCATCTCTCTATCAGTCCCTCTCTCTGTCCTTTTATCTATCCATCTATCCATCCATCCACCTGTCTTCACAGGTCACCTCACAGAACAAACAGAAATCATCACAGAGCTGCCGGAAGCATCAAGTTAAATATCTGACACAGTAAACCAAATGTCATCAGTGCACACTGTTCAGATCCAGATAACAAAAAAATCAACATGCCCATGTCTTAAACAATGGCCAGCAGCCCAGGACACTATTGCAACCCCCAGAACATTAGCCCCGCCTCCACACTGTAGCCAATGCCAAGCCCCTAGAATGTTAGTCCCGCCTCTACACTGTAGCCAATGCCAAGCCCCCAGAATGTTAGTCCCGCCTCTACACTGTAGCCAATGCTTACTCCCCCCGATCACTAGTCCCACCTCCACATTGTGCTGTGGAATCCAATCCCTGCCCAGATAGCTAACCCCGCCTCCTAAAGTTTTGCCTCCACCTACATCCCTGAACCTTCAGCACGTCAGGACCCCATAAAGACAAAAAAGAAACATGAAAAGCAACCTGAGGAGATAATTCACTCATTGTAGACGACGTTTTTTTGTCATCGGCTGGGACTGTGGTCTTTGCTGGATGATCTGACAGGTACCAAGCATCAAAACCAAACACTGATTTTTCACCATGTCTGATTATGTGTTACTTTTCACCTTACAGTCGCAGCCCCTTGCCATAACTATGAGGTCTAGGCTGCTTACTCTCACCCACGTACTCCCACACAAACATCTACAACATGCCTAACAGAAAGACGGTTAGGATTTAATTCTCCATATAGGATTTAATTGTGTAATTTTATACACATTGAAAGTAAGTAGTATAACTCAAGAGCTGTCTCAGTCTCCTGCTCCACTCCAGAAATGGGGAGCTGAATCCTCGGTCTGTATTTGTCTTAAAAAGGGGCTCATTAGCAGTAAAACCCATTTCCTTCCTGGCAGGATATAACTTTATAAGGCTTACAATGCAACATGCAATAACAGGGACTTTCGTTGAAGTACCACTAAGTACACATTTATTGCATCAATGACAATGAGAAACAACATATTATCGCTGGTGGTTTTTATGCTTAGAGAAGTTTTCATCCCAGTCTAACCTTTTAAATCACTTAAATTTGTATTAAACTTCACAGTGTATGCGACAGGTCACATGGGAGTCTTTATGATGGCATAATTAAATCACAAGAATTTGATTTTTTTTTTTAGATTGTAAATTTGTAATGGATAACAAATGAAATTGGACAGACAAAGCACTGTGCTCTTCTGTTCTAATGTAAAAGCATTCATGCGTGACTGCCTGCTAATGTACAACAGGAGGAGTTCAGTGCAACTGTTGAACGGTAAAAGACTCAGAGAGTCACTGAATGTTGCACTCTGATTAGGGCAAAGAGGAGAACCCTTATTTACCCTTCAGCTTACGGGGAGGACATTTGTTTTTGACCATATGTTATAAGTGGTTTTGAACAGGTTCTGTATTTAAACCCCACAAACTCCACTGGCATTTAAATACACAGATGTTTCGCTATTGTCCAACAATAGCCTAGTCATGTTACAGTCAATGGGGGAAAAGTTTTGTTTCACACATGTCTCTGTATGAAGAGAAAAGAAAAACAAATGGAGTACATTTACCATAAACTGTATGTTTATGGAATGCACTCGTGTGCAAAATAATTAAGAACTAACTAACTGCTCATTTAACTTACAAGCTTGTTTTAGTGAAAGTTGTTTCTTGGACAGACGAAACTGACTATCTACACAGATATGTACAACCACTCGGTATGCCCAAAAACAGACGAGCAGTCTTCGGTGCTGGGGGCTTTATGCCAGCGCATGGTGGAATGCATTCTTTTGTCTGGGCTCTGCTATTGAGCATTAACGCCCGCCAACGGTTTTCCACCGCTAACACCTACAAGCACTTCTGAGGGTTTGTTAAACTCTTTGAAGAAAAAGCAAGGACCTTTTCCCCCCAACAGTAGTCCGGTTCTTTTTGAATCTGATAGCCAACCGGAATATTGGAATTCCAAATACACATACACACCCCTCGAGACAAGCTTAGTCCTGTGTCCGTGAAATCCACAGCGCGAGAGCCGTTGCTTGCATATGTTTGTTCATAAACTTGTGCTGAGGGCCACTGTTTGTGCTCGCTCAAGTCATTGCTTTGCAAGCCGTACTGTATGGCACGAGAATGATTTCATTTCACCTCCGCTCACAATATGATAAACAAGAAAGTATTCGAACGTTTACATCATGAAATATTGGTCTGCCCTGTTATTTAAATGTTTAAATGTGTATTTCATAAATAATAATAATATTTATTATGATACATTCCATTCACGATTATAGTATATGTGCAATAGTAATTCAGTCCAGATACAGTTAAAATCTGTTGCATGCATTCTTTTATGACGGTCACCCTTTTATACTTCGCGACTCTTCTGTCAAGGAGAACGGTATAAAGCATTAAGGGAAAAATACAATAAATTCCACGATAACATATTTTTGAAAAATGCATAATTACGATACCTTTTTTTCGGAATGCCATGGAGCCACAAGCTTTGGGTTCGCATAATGCACACGTTTCCTTAGCAGATGAAGAAGGTATAACAAGCAGTCCAGTATAACCGTAAATGTATATATCGATAAAATGCGCGTTTATGAACACAAAGCAAATCTAAACTTACCGGCTGCAACCCAAGAGACGCCGAGACAGCTCAGAAGCAGCAACAGCGTGGCAGACAGGCAAAATCTCTCCATCCTTCAAACAATCGGAGGACGTGAAATCCCATTTACTTTGAGGAGGGTGTATTAACCGGGACCTGCGTGCGATTATTTAGCATTCACGTCAGTCCGCCTCTTGTCTCATCTGGAAACCTCGTTCAGTCACAGCTCGCAGCGCGTGCCGCAGACACACGACAAGACATGGCATTCAGCACCTGGGACAGAGCATCCAGACCCGCATTCAAAAGCAAGCGAAAGGGGGGCCGTGCTTCTTGCCGAAAGCCAGACTCCCATTCTTTAACATATGATTATCAAGAACAACTGATCATGCGTTCACCTAAAAAAAAAAAAAAACCTTTCTAGAAATGAAATCCATGTGATTGTTGATGTCCGTCACGGCGACACGAGCTTCCGTCGAAGCTTGTTCCACACATCTGTGCCGCCGAACTCTATTTAAAGGAGCGCTCGAGCGAGCTCAACTGCTGCAGGATGGAACGTGCTAACACTGATAGTCAGCCCATTTACTCGTGCGCGCCTAGTCTGAGGCAAGAGAAAACACACACAATGTTTCCTCGCTGCGGACCTTCATAGTTATTGGCACTAGTTTTGCCTCTACCAACTGAAGTATTACCAGCAAAATAAATTACATGGCACTATGCTGAGTATGGCGTGAGAAACTGGCGCTACAACCACATGTTTACAAGCTGTTTTGCATACCTTGGTCAGTGAAATCTGGCAGGGCATCTCAATACAATATGGGTTCAATCTTTTGTGTTAATATTGCAGTTTAAATGTTGTGGTGATATATACAAGCACTTATACACACAGAGTTTAGTTGTTTGCTTTTCTCATAATTTAAAGTCCATCGATATGCCAGCCATGTTCAATAGTGTATTCGTTTTTTGCAAACTGTTACAAATAGTTTGATTATCAGTACAGTGATATTAAAATACTTAACAGGGTACCGAAATACACTGGAATTGTGTCAAATCTCAGAGACAATGTTGTAAAATTTTATACTGCACAGGAATAGAAAATGGACACGCGATCCTCGGTCTATTCATCTTTTCTACAATAAACCTTCGACAAATACGTTCTAATTGTCTATTGAATAAAGTTCTAATTGTTAAAGCGTATATGGATCAAGATTTTATTGCATCGGGAATTTATTTACAGCTTTCAATTTCTGCTGTGAAAATATATTTAGTCAGCGCTTCTTTTGAATTTAGAATGGCTCTCTGCCAATTTCCGAAGCTTTTTATAACTGTCCAACTGAGAGGGTGTCCAGCACTCAGCCGCATACATTTACTATAATTGGTAAACTCGTCCTCTCAACTCTATTACTCGTAGCTATATAAATAGACCCGCATCAATAGTTTAGGTTGTCTTCAGACACGGCTGTTTCAACGGCTCCGTGGGAGTGATGGAGTGAAAAGCGCCAACATTTCGAGTCAAGTGTACAGTTGGTTTCCACGCGCGCTCGAGGAAGGCAACGATTTTTCTACCTCCAGATTCCCTCCGAAGCCCCCGCCTCTTTGCGAATTTTCATTACCAAAATATGCTTTTAAAAATTGCTTAAACTTTCTGTGGGTGCTTGAGTGCAAATATACCCGTGTGCCATAAAATCTGATATCGACCATAAACAACTTGTTTATACATTGTTAGGTACTAAACGTAAATATTCCTAAAATACCTTCCACGTGCCTGCCATAAAAGAGACAAATCCATGCATACCTTACCTACAGTGGTCAGTAGCTCCTCTCAGATGTGTGTCTTTGTGTGCATGTGTGTGTCTGTGTTGGGCCAAGATCGCCTCACTTTTTATTTTTTTAAAGAGCCCCGTCACGAGTCTACAGAGGAGACCGAAAGTCAGGCGCGCGCCCTGAGGAGTAAAGGCTCTAATTTGACAACATTCCAGAACCGACCGTTCCCCCAAACCCCCGTCCGTTTCCCGTTTCCCGCGGTGACATCTTTATCCTGCGCTCGGAATTTCGCGCTCGTCATCCAAGGCTTCAGCTTGAAGCGTGTGTTTATCGCTGTGTTGATAGAAAGTTACAATTCAATCGGTGCGACCAGGATTCTGTTTAATGAAACGAGGTCTACATTCTCTCACACGTATTTAGCCTCCTTAAGGATAAATGCAATTCAATCAAAACAGACTGCATTTCGACATAATTTTCTGTTAATATTTTATATTTCACTGGAGACAGACAATCATGAGCTTTGGAATGTGTTCTCTTAATTTTTAAAATAGAGTAGTACATGCCCAAGAGGCTAATATCCCTTTTTATTAAATTGCATATTTCCTTAAAGGGACTGAATGTGTAGTTGCTACATCATTGCTTAGAGACTGACTCAATGCTACTCTGACCCAGGTCCCAGTACATAATGCGTTTCCTTCCCAGTTCCCTTGTGTGTGCAAAATGCACATTGGAAGGAAGGTTTACTGCACTTTACATGGGAGGGAATTTATCTTTTTAATGGTGAGGAAGGTTCCAGGCACTGGCTCTGAACATGCACATAGTAGATGGCAGAGTAAAGCAGAAGAGCACTAGATATAATCACCAGAAGGTCATAGGTGTGACTCCTACATACCATCCTGCTGGTACTTATGGATAAATGTACATGTATCATTGGTTTTATGTAATTAGAGTATGGTTAAAATTAGTATTGCTTACTTTAATATTAGCTTATAAGCATTTTATGTTTCTGCTTAAAAATAACAACACATTTAATATGTAACACACTTTAAAGAAATCTCAATTTCAGAGCCTTTAATTCACAGAACTGAAAGAACACACCTTCTCTTTTTCAAAAGGCATTCCTGTAGAGGACCGTTTATCTACAGTACCTCTGCATGGACTATTGTTTTGATACGGTCTTTGGAGTTGCAGAATGGGAGAGTCCAGAAAAAGAGTTTTATCTGCAGCTTGCATGCTGTTATCATCATGAAGATTACAAATGAAAATGTCGTGAGTATGGCCTTGCAGCCTGCTTATTTTCTTATCCACAAAACCCAGGCAATTCCGGTCCAACAACGATCCAAAAATAAATTGTAAACATGTGAACCATAATTAAATACAGTAAATTTTTTTAGTATTAAAAATGGCATTTTAATTTTAAATATAAGGACAACAGTTTAAAAATGCTAAGTTATAATCTATGAGAAGTGGTTGCTAGTGTGTTAGTGCTTTAATTTTACAGCAAGTGTGATGTGTGCCCAACAAATCAATAATCAAATTATGTATTATTGCTTGTGCTGCAATGTTTTATCCTGGATTCTTGACTTTTCTCCAAAACCACTTAATTCTATTTTAAAAATCTGGCAAAGCATGAATACAGACTCCTGTAAAATGTAAAATATATGTATTGTTGACAAGCTGCAAATGTCAGGATTCTAAAGTATATAAAGTGTTGGCGACTGGGGCAGATAGAATATTAATGGGTGCTAAACTCAATGCTCAGCAAACACATAAAGGAGTCAGATGAAGCAGGTAATTTGCTTTTGGAAAGAGCTTCACAGAGGGCTTATAGACCTGCACATTTAACGCAGATCAAGCGGAAAATCGCTAATAAATCAGGCTTTCTTTATGGACGCGGCAGTGTAGCCTTGATTGCGTTAGACTCTCGAGAGAAGAAGTTAAAAACACGGGCCCCTGCTGAGGAGTGTTTCCTGGAAAAAGCGGAGCCCTCGGTTGTTAAACAGTCACTAATCACAGATTTAGAACAAGCAATTGCTGAGAGGTTGGGATGCATAATGAGTCTCCCTTCATGATTCATTCAGAGGAGGTACGGCTAAAGCTACCCTTGCTTAACTCAAGCAGATAAATTCAAACGCATCCTCTCCATGGTCTACCTTTAATCACTCCTATTCAGACACATTTGACGGGGGAAATATTACTTTGAAAACGTGCTGCCTCCTCCCAGGCCCAGGGCAGAGTGATGCCACTCAGATAGGCATGTGAAGCATCTCGGAATGGTGCTGATGCAAGGCAACAAGATGCGTTTCCAAGACAACTCCTCCAGGTTATTGTGCTCTCGGTGTATGGGTAGGGTTTAAATAATGGGCTGGTGTTGGGGCAATACTTTGCTTGGTGCTTTGAAGTGAGTTAGTGCAACTTTTTCTTTTCATAACTAGAAGCCAAATCTCTAACAGGAAGACATGTGATCTGGTTACACCTTGGTAAGTTTTTCAAAAGATGCATCTTCTGTGAGAGCTTCCATAATAACATATACAATGTTGGGTCAGAAACCAAGGAATTAGTGGCCTGATGTTAAGACGTCTTGTATTAATTTCTGAGCAGAAATATTATTTTCAGATCTTTTAAAATTCCAATAGTAAAAATGAATTTGCAGTCTCTGATGCTGGTACATTACACCTCTACTCTTTTGGATAATTGCTTAAAGTTTCTGTTTTTCTGGGCTGTCAAACTCTAGGTCTGTCCCTGCTTTTGAAGATGCAGAAACTGAAATCAGACAATCAGAATGTGCATTTTAAAACAGAATCAAACAATCAAACTATCAAAAATGAAAACAGAGGCGAACAAAACAACAAAAGCAAGGAAATAACGGCTGATCGATGTGTGTGGCAGAAAAGAACGAGCCAGACTCAAGCAGATTAACTTCATTTTAGCGCTGTTGCACATAAAATCAAACAGTGCTGTAGGGATAGAGCAAACACATAGGCAATCATTGTGCATATATATTCCCACCACATTACTGTAGTGGCATATCACAGTTTTAAAGGTATGTGGATTGGCTTTACAATGTAAATGATTAGTGACAGTGTCCAGCTTGTCCAGTCTATCTATCTATCTATCTATCTATCTATCTATCTATCTATCTATCTATCTATCTATCTATCTATCTATCTATCTATCTATCTATCTATCTATCTATCTATCTATCTATCTATCTATCTATCTATCTATCTATCTATCTATCTGCCCACCTGTCTGTCTGTACATCTGCCTATATATCGAGTTTACATATTGTTGGTGGTTTGCACAAGTCATTCAGAATTGAGTATGAGAACTGCACCTTGCTTGCAGGTACAGCAGCAATTTGGGATACACACATGGGGCAGCATTCCTCTCTGAGCAACACTATGGCTAATTAAGGAAGAAGATCTACCATAGAGCTAGGTATGATTCACAGCAGGCACAGCACATAGTCCATGCACACAACATTGAGCAGCATTTCCCAGTTTGTTAAGAAGATGGACAGGGATAGATGAGCATAACCCACCGTTCAAAGGTCATGAGTGGATGCTGGTCATGTGGTCACGTGTTTCATAAAGCAAACGTGGCATACAGAAATAGCGGGATGGTGCATTGTGAGAATACAGCATGAAGACAAAGTGCTGCCCTGTGAAACCCAATGCTACAGCTGGCATGTGGATGGATCTAAGTGATTTAGACAGGGAGAGCAGGACCAGGCGGATGGGACTCTACCTTCATTTGAGCTTCTTTCAATGGCCGCTGCTGTGTTTACGGTCATCGCTGCAAGCTCTGATGTGTTTTCAAGGCACAGAACCTCACACCGAATAAAGAACCACTTCTGTGTCCTCAGCCGTGACCCGAGTGTTTCAAACTTTAAACTTCTTCATTTTTTTCTGGTGTTTCATTTTGCATTGTAGAGGCCTTTGACAGCTAATTGTATCTCAGAAAGTCAGTTTTATCTCATTTTAGTTCAAGGTCATTTTGAACAGTGTCAGTATCGTCTATCAAAAGGTGCCATATTGTGTCAAAGGGGGCTTAGATGCTTTAGCATTACTCATTACTGTACATTACCACAAGGGACCATTACTGGGGCTCAAACTTAAAAGGCTCATTACTGTACATCCATTGTGAATCTGGAGTTTCAGTGTTAAGGGTACAGAACCATAACACAAGGGCTCATTACTCTATATTACCACAAGGGCTCATTACTGTACATTACCATTACACAAGGGCTCATTACTGTACATTACCACAAGGGCTCATTACTGTACATTACCACAAGGGCTCATTACTGTACATTACCACAAGGGCTCATTACTGTACATTACCACAAGGGCTCATTACTGTACATTACCACAAGGACTCATGACTTTTTTTTACCTTTGAAGGAGTAATAACCACATTTGTTCCCAAGGAACAGAATATACCTTAACCACATAAACTTTTTTTTTTTTTAAAAGTGTGGCGCCTGTGACCTGAATCATCCGAGCTGAGCTGAGCTATCACCTTCAGTCCTCTCCTCAGTCCATGCAGGTGTGAGGCTGGACGGGCCTGATGGCTCAGCACAGGTAGGGCAGGTGTAGTTTAACGCAGCAGACGTCAGGCGTAAATCGGCGATACATCACAATGAGCTCTTAATGGGACTTTGTGCAGCTTTTGTTTCAATATTTTTTTTTGTGAGTGTTGCAAAAAAAGTGATGAATACAGATTGCATTGGCGGCCACATTCGTGAGCCTGCCTGAATCTGCTTTGCACAGTTGAGCATGAAGAAATATATGCGTTGTTAGTTTTTTTTTGTCCTCCTCCTCTACAGTTTCATATCACCCACGTAAATGATTAAAGGGGTGGCATGTTGCAACAGAGCTTATTTTTCTTTGTACAGATGACATGTTCACTTGGCAACTAATTTTTTTACTAAATTACACTTTTTATGAAAGCAAATGTTCTTGGCTTGTTTGGATGTATTTAATTGTGTCTCGCTGAGTAGCACGTTCTCCCTGTGAATTCGTCTCTTACATTTCCATCAGTTTTATTGACTCACATCCTTGTAGTCTACCTTGAGATTTAATCAGTATTGTGTGGGGGAGGGGGGGGGGGCAAAATAACATCAATATTGTTGCAGGAAGCAAATACGGCAATACAGCCACTGTGTAATACAGCTGAATAGAATTGATGTTAACACACTGCAAAGGAATCCATAGCTGAGATACCTCAGTTTGCCAAATTATTTGAAAACCTGCGGATTGCCCATGACCATGGTCGATGGAAAAACTGAAAAATTACTCTCATGAAATGGAATTACCATTAAAAGGGAAACATCTCCTTAACTTGTGGGCACAAGAATAGCCCATATTATTATTATTATATAATGGCCCTTATGTTAAGTTAACAGAATTGATTCTCTTGCTTAATTTTAAGTGGGTGGTTTTAATGTGAGATAACATTTGTGGTGTTACACACAAAGGCAAGTGCTTTGCGAAAACGCAACAGGCACGGGGCTTTGCTATGTGTAGCATCTGGGCGTGGGCCGGTGTGGCTAATTTCTTCACTTCTCTGATTGGAACATTTCACACTCCCAGTCTATGACATCAGAGCACAGCAGGCTAACCAACTGTCACCACCATGTCCCACAATGCAATCTGGCTGTGTATGACTGTGAAAGCTAGGTCTGTGTAATAGCGCATGCATTTATTCAGTCTGCGCTCTGCTACACCCTGAACTGGCCAAACACTGAACCCATATGCAGCCAAAAGAGGCGAGATATTCTGTGTTTGTGATTTAAATGCTAGCTAATAAGATTCTTCCTTCCAACTCCGCCTCTTAAATCTGTGGCCTCACTTCAGGACCCTGAAGGGTTACAAGATATGCTGGCATTTGTTTGTTACTCAGCAGTTCCGGACCAATTAAAGCAGTTGATTACACATTTAGTTTCTTGGGTTTGACCTGGTTGTTGAATTTCAGTTTAAGGAAAAAATCCAAACACTGACTGCAGCTGTCCAGAGCCCAGAGTGAGGACCAAAGCCCTCCTCCAAAGCATTCACACACAACATTACACCCAAACATACTCCTCATCCTGTTTAACAAGTGTGTTTACACTACATCTGCTTATGCATCTGTATATTTGCAGTGTAAATAGTGCCTGCTTGATTAATTAATTAATAAAAGATCAAAAAAGGACTTATGAAACAGTATTAGGTTTTCATTACAAAATAATCACTGTCAGTCTCTTAGGGTTTTACTGGTCTTGATTTCAAAATGAATATACAATTTTTTATTGGAAATGAAGCATGGGAATTAATCCTAAAGCTCTACATATAGATTATAGTATGTTAATAAATGCTTAATAAATAAGTAATATATGCATCATAGAATGTTATCAACATACTTCTGATGTTTTATATGTTCAGTACTATTAAGGTAGATAAAAAGGTTGCCCGATTTTATACTTTTATACTTGGGTTTACTGACCGAAACTAGTGTGATCCTTTTGGTTAGAGATGCATTTTGATCAGAGATGCACCTCATAGTGCTATGTTTATTTCTCCTTATTTTGTTCCTGTTTATTTCCAAACAAATATAGCCAACGAGGCTACATCTGAAGCGTTCTGTTAGCTCAGGCCCTTGGATAGGACCCCTCGTAAAACTGACATGCCTCTCTCTCGCTCATCCGCGCTAAAACTCTGAATGATTGACTTGAACAGCTAATCTCATTACGGGCTCTGAATCTGAAGTTAATTTTCCTTTTCATGCAGCCTCATGCCCCCGACAGAGACATGGGGTAATCCGGAGGGAGCCAATCATTTCTTGGCTTATGCCGGAGAGAGCCAATCATCTCTCGGTTTATGCTGGAGAGAGCCAATCATCTCTCGGTTTATGCTGGAGAGAGCCAATCATCTCTCGGTTTATGCTGGAGAGAGCCAATCATCCCTCAGCTTATGCTGGAGGATTGAGGGATGAGCGGAGAAGGGAAGGAGAGGAAGAAAGGAAAGGAATGAAAAAAACCATCAGAACAGCTGGAAAATGTGTTGCGTCCAAAGCAACCCATGATGCCAAATTAAGAAGTTAGTGGATTAATCAATCATAAAATAAAATTATGAATAAGTCTCTAAAAAATATTTTTTTCACATTATTCTTCAATGTCAAGGAAAAAGTTATTTTTGTCTTTTATTCAGCTCTTGAGTTCCCACCTATTTTCCTACACTTTGCTGAAGGGTCCACAATCTTCAATATCAAATGAGTGTGGTTATTAAACAGGATCAGATCTGTGAAACCTTTTGAAAATTAATCAGGCAGCTAAAGCCATCTGAAGGATTGATAAGTAAATGTCAAGCTTTCAAGAGCCTATGTGCAAAAACCTGATTTCATATCACCGGGAACATGGCAGATATATCGCTCTGAGCTGTGGTCTTCCTGAAACCTTCATCTATATTCCGAGAATTTATGTTTTTTTTTTTTTTTACAACACTGAACTTCGATTTCTTATTACAAGAAAATGAAACTATTGTAAATGTAATACAGATTTGACCACTGTTATTTTTGGTTTGTACCACAGGTTTAAATAACCAAAGGCACTATAAGAGATGACAGACAGAGTCATATAGGTTGTCTTCATTTTTTTGTCTTTATATGGGGTGTGGCCTACATGGCCATGTGGGGTGTGGATGCCATGTGAAGCCATTTTTTCATTGATTGGCTGAAAAGACAGTATATGTTTGTTTTTTCCAACAAAACATGTTCTTTTTACGAATGTGATTGCATCATAATGAACATGCAGCTATACAATATACAGAGTAGCACTGGCACAGTCAGGATTCGGTATCAGACTGTGGGGAGCTTCCATGCACTGGAACCCCAAAGTCAGAATGACTCACCCAGCAGCTTGTCTGGCTTTTCAGTTGTGTTGAGTCACTGCTCCTTTGTACCACATCTTGTAGGGGTGCATGCATAGTCGTACCTATCCTCAGATAAATAATACAGAAATATAAAAAAAAAAAAAACAATTTGAATGCATTCAATGTAAATGCACATTTGAAGTACATAGTAGTTAATAAAATTAACCTTAAGCACTGAATAAATATTCTCTCTTCAATTAAGATGAAGCATTCATGAAATCTTTTTGATCAAGGCTTAGACACAATGAACCCATTTTTGTATTTAAATAAACTAAGATATTTAATGAAAAAGGCACCATGTTAGTTGTGGGTGTTAGTTTCTGTGAACGTCTCTGTGTTTGTCTTGGGGTATATTTGCATCAAAGAGTTCTTCTGTTTTAATATTCATATTCAGCTGTAAACAGTGCTGAAGCAAGATAGATTCTATAGTGATTTCCCCGAGCAGGCAGACATAAGTGGGGCAGCGCGATTTCTTCAAAGCCTGTTTCAGATTTTTTTTTCCACCGTGAGACGGATTCCGCAGCGCGTGCACTCCGCAATTCGCGCTCCGAGGCACGTAAACAGATCACTGGAGGCAAAACGCGCAGTAATCCTGTTACAGATTGTCCAAAGCGTTCGCTGGGAAAAAAAATAAAAAATAAAATAAGCGTGGCGCTTTCGCAACCGTATAATAATCACAGCATTGTTTGTGCTGCCGTCACAGCAACAACTGAACAGAGTCGACATCATTACATTTACATTATAGACATTAGAGACAGATGACCCTATCTACAGCGACTTGCAAAGCTTTTTTTTTTTTTTCGTTCTTTTATACAAGATTCTTTTATTCAGCTAGATATTTACAGAAGCAATTCAGGCTAAGTACCTCGCTCAAGGTACTTAATAACCTATTAATAATGACCTTGCTCAAGAGTACAGAGACAAGGGGGAAGTGAACCTGAAACTTTTGGATTGTAAGGCTGGATTTCCAACCATTAGACTCCACCATCACCCCATTGAGCATAACTTACTCCTCAGCACTTTGGTGTCCTCTCATTCACAGTGCCACGACCCATGAAAGTCCATATGTAAAATAAAGGGTATGATTTAAGGGTGGCATGTTGTCTTGTAGAGTGAATGAACCACTGAAGAACAAATGTACCCTTACACTTATAATTACAACAATAATAATAATAATGATAATAATAACAACAACAATAATAATAACAATAATAATCATCATCATCATCATCATAAAAACACATGCTTATTGTTTAATTTTGATAAATCTAATTCAATACTTTTCTATAATTTCTCTATTTTCCATACTTCACACTCAAAGCGCTTTCAGATAAAACAAATGAACAGAATAAAACAGATCTTGAACAGATCAAGCCAAATTAAAAAAAATAGGAAAAATGTCTAGAATAATCAATATATGAATATAGAAAAAGAGGCAATTGATACATTTAATGAGACCTAAAATAAATGAAAAAGGGTGGGATGTAAATTCTTTGCATTTAATGTGGTGATCCAGCTCCTAACAGAAGCTAATGATGGGCCATAAGGTGGAGATGTTGGGATTATTAAGGTGGTGGAGCGCACGGCTAAGATGAGTGGTTTATCCTGACCGAAGCTGATCTTCTGTGGGGATTGCTATGGAAGTCTGTCTCTGAAATAGGAATCTGGAAGGGGCTCTGTTCTGGGGTGTTGGGGGGGGGGGGGTGGCCATGACCTTTTCATCACTGGTGAGAGAAAGGTATCTCAGTGGCACCCGGAGGGACCTTGGCCAGGAATAGGATGGGGAGTGGGGGGTGGTGGGTGGGGGGGTGGTTACTATATCACCCACCAGTCCAAATACTCCCTGTTCCCCTCTGACCCCTTCTAACAGAAGTACGGAGAGAACAGAGAGAAGCCTTGATGCCATTACCAACGTTGCGGCCATGGCTCCACAGTTCTGTGGACTTGCTCAGTCGTTTTGTTCACGCCCTCTCATCAAAGCGCAGAAACAAGACTTATTTAAAGGTAAGTGATGGTGGATGGAACACCAGGGTAACGGTATATCCAGTGGACGATTGGAGGGGGGATGCCATCTCCCTTGTTAGCAAAATGACCAAAATGCATCCCTTTTGTTAACCTGCCATCCCCATTTTATACGTGTGTGTGTGTGTGTGTGTGTGTCTGTGTGCTGGTTGGTGGTTTGGGCGGGGGGGGGCTCCCATTGGGCCATCCCCCCCAGTTAAAAATGAACAAGTCAACTACTGGGAATATCTTAGCCCTCATACACATAGCAATACACCTGCACTTACAAATCAGGCTAAACTGAGGGGTGGGGGATGGCTGAGGATGAGGGCACAGCCCAGTTGTATGTTGTAAGCCACTGCTTAGGTAATCGTAATGAAGGTGGCCTCATACACACTGCTGGGAGTTTATCTCGTTTCTAAGCTGGCTCGTTGCACGGAAGCCTCAGGTTATGGGATGTCTCGCATCAAAGTCTGCGTCCCAGGAATGACCTTACTTCCCCCCGCACCGCGTGTCTTTAATCAAAGAGATTTCCCCTCTAATTATTCAGGTGCTCAAGCTTATTGCCAAAATGATTTGTCCAATAAAGTGAAACCACATTAAGGACGTTTTAGTCTGAGTTCAGCAAACGGAGAGGCTGAAGGTGGAGACAGGTGGCCTGGGAACAAATTATTTTTTGTAAAGTTTTTACCCCGGTGCTACATGCAAAGTAACATAACCACTTCCATTCCATTTTCATTTTAGTCAGGCATAAGCATAAGTAAACCAATTATGTTTTGTGACAAAATACAAAATGCTCCCTTCATGAATGTGTTAATAAACAGCAATTAAAATGGCAGAGGCATATATTGTTTTGCTGGTGGTATAACCCATACAGAAAAGGAGGCAAGAAACTCGCAGCACATATTAAAATCATACAAAAAAATCGTAGCTGACATTTCAGACATTTCTCATCCCTGTGTGATTGACTGAGCAACACTCTGACGGAACAGCAGAACATGGAAGAAAAAGACGATTGTCACTAAGATATATCAATATTTTTCTGTAATAATTATATTGGTGATATGTATTTATAGGTTGATATTGTACATAATACCACCATTATGCCTGAGTGAGACCCCATTATGAAATTTAGCCATGGGCTCTTTACCATCATACCATAGCCTTGCCGGGGTCCCAGGAGTTTGGGCTGAAATATAAGGAGTAAAGCATTGCTCTTACACCTCCGCATATGGTCTCTATAGTCTGTGCACTGGCGAACGTGTTCTAAATCACCCTGGCAAAGAAAAACTGCAGAACCTCGGAGACACAAGCGTGGATTTACGGACTGACCGAGCCGGCCGAACTCGGTGTGAACTCAGAAGTAGCGCCTGTGCAATTACGCTGTGTCGATACTGAGTTCTTTATCATTGCCGATGTTTGCGGATCGCCCCCCCGGCGGGCCTCCTGCTCTGCACAGTACACCTGCACTGCATCAGACGGATCACCCGCCCAAGAGCTCGGCACCGGATCTCTCAACACAGTGACACCAGATGAACCCATGAGCCCTGGTTACTGCACTCTCAGCAATCCTCTTTTTAAACTCAAATATTGTTAAAAATGAGTGAGCATTACACCTTATGGGTTCACTGATAACATAATAACAACTACAACAACAACAACAATTCATCTCACCAGGACTGGAAGTCCTGTGACTAAACACAGGTCAATGACAGGAAGTGAGACTCAGCGGCAGGGCTATTTACACAAAATTCATTTCATTGCATGATTTGAAAATGGGGTGAACCAATCCAAATGATTGAAACCCTTCATTACAATCTCATCTCTGACTTTGGTTTAAATAGCATGGACAGCCATGTTTTTTTATGGTTTTTATACAGAATATTTATTTTACATTGCTTAAATATCTGTTAAAATGTCATACTTATGTCATAGACGCATGACACTGTACCACACCATTGAACACAGATCAGGGAACGGTATCTGAAAACACACTGTGCAAATGAGTAAAATGTGAATTATGCTTTACCTGTTTATGAAGAGTCTGAGTGCTGCAGAATGGACAGGGAATTTCATATTCATACAGAGCATCGCATTGCACCATTTGCCTTAGAGTCATTACTGCTTTGATTTAAGCTTTCCCTCAAACACAGAGGATGGAACATGACTGAGGACATTCGCCAGTCTCATTGCTTTATGGCCTCGCGTGGATTTAAACTGAAGTGACCATAAATTCAACGGCCTGCCCAGATCAATGCATGCATAGTATTTTCCCAAAAGGCCATTAAAAAGCTCTTTCACCGGGTCATAAAGCTAAACAGGGGAGGGGCGGTGAAATGCAGCTTGTTAGAAAACGGCACGCTTGACCGATCATGTCGAGCTTTATTTATTTTATTTTCCCTCTTTCGCCTGGACAGTACCGGCATATGGAGCACAACATGTTTGAATTCAAAACTGTTTTTTAATTCCTTCCTGTTTCTGGAAAAGAAAAGCATAAAAAAAAAAATTCAGAACCGGAGCCCGTTGAACCAAGATGACTGTTGGCGTGCTGTCAGAGTGCAAGCTTGGGTGAATCTGGTTGTGGTTGAGCCGAGATGGCGTCGGATGGGCAGACGTGTTATGTTCTTGGCCCAAAAAGAAAAAAAAAAACATGGATGAAACTGTGAGGAATCTGAGCCAAGATGGCCGTGGTTATGTAATGACCATATGAGTGTGTGAGAGCGTGCATAGGGGAATTAAGACCCCTCAACTCCATGTTATAGGAGGATGTTCAGTCAGGCGCAAAAGGAAGTGGCAGGTTTGTGCGTGTGGGAAGGAGTGGGGAAAAAAAGAAAACATGACAGATTCCTAGATACTGTTTTTTTTTCCTTCTCTCCAGCTGGTCCCTGCTGAGCTCACCCAAGCTCCCAGTTCAGTGAGAGTTGAATCTCAAAGCTTGAAGCCTGCTGGTTTTAAGTGCCGGTGTAAATCTCTTGTGTCCTCCAGGAGATAAAACAACAAACACAATAAAACACACGTTGCGAGCGTCTCTGTTTGTGAGTTGCATAAATCGAAAGCATCTTCAGTCATTCACCGTCAATGTGTCACTGTGAATTTATTCACAAATACCATGTGACTTTCTAATGTAAAGTAATGTAAACATAAAATAAACGCTGTTTTACCTCCTGCATTTTTGTATTTGGTATAATGGAGATTTTTTTTCCCCAGTATTATTGTTCTTATTCCCATCTGTATAAGTCAGTGTCACTGTACAATGTCTTGTGAAGCTGGATGACCTGTTGAATTTAGTTTGCTGCTGTGCAGATAATTAAGGCTCCCCCCACTGGAAAAGGGTGGAAGTGCAGGCAGGTCCAGCCTGAGACTCCACCCTGGGCATGGTGGGACTGACGTCAGCAAACAGAAATAGGGCAGCCGTGTTTCTCAATCCAGACAAATGAGTGTGGATGCTCAGCTTAAGTGCTTTAAAACACAAAAATAGACCTAAAGAGGCCTTCAGGTGGCTGGCAGAGGAAGGCTACCTATTCATTGTGCATGTGTGAGTTGCATTAGCGGTGATTAAAATGAGGTTTCATGAACACTTTCAGGGTGGAGCTATACTCAGTCATTGACTTTTTTTGAACTAATCAGGAACATTTTTTCCTGGACAGCTAATGTGGTCACTGGTCAAAATCACTGAGTCACTGATGCAATATGGTAACTCCTCCCATTTTTGGGGTAGTCATGTGTACATGGCTCCAATACCACCAGTCACCCAGAGAGAGGCTGAATTTGCAATAGCTCAGTTCAGATAGGAGAAGGGGTGGGGTGGGGTGGGGTGGGGTGGGGGTTTGGGGAGTCGTCCCAAAAGAGTGAATAAATGACACTCCATTAGAAACAGACTCCTGCAGACCCATCAGCTAAGCTGCACTGAGATATCTATATTATAAGAAAAATAGCCCTTCCCAAGTACAGGTATTCCCTCGAAGGAGAAACATTTCAGAAAAACCATTCATCAATTTTGTAAACTGAGCCACCATTTATTATTAATGTGAAAGGGATGCATTCCAGGCAGACAAAATATTGGCAACGGTGAGGGAAGGAAAAAAATCTTTGGCACTTTCAAAGTCTCTTTAATATCCCATGATGCCAATTTGAGATTCTGAGAAATCGCAGCGCCCCAAACACCCTCTCTGGCCACAGAAGCTTCCACATACCATATATGGTGGCCTGTGTGACATCGTTCCAAGGTTTGTGATGTCATAAACGACCCTCTGTTCTGTGACAAGATGGGCCTTTGATCACTTTGCTGGAGTCATTCAAGAAAATTTGAGAGGGATCTTCTCTGTTTTGCCAGTTTTGCTCAAATAGGCATGTTTAATTTGTGGATATGGAGGCGACAAGTACGGCCAGTGCTTCCCACAGTATGCAAAACATTTTGGCTGGGGCCCAATCATATGCATAAGCAATTGAGCCCGAAGAGACTTTACATTACAGCGCAGGTTTCTTTGAGTGTTGTCTGTTTTACTGGAGACGGGAAATAATGTCCTTTGGAATTACTTTTCATTCTAAAACACTATTGCCTGTGCCCTGAAAAAGACTGCTTGGACTGCATCGGAAATGTTCGTAAACAAACTAAGTGCATCTGCCCGGGCTCCAGCTGAAGTCTTTTGTGTACTCTCACAAGCACTGGCCACACATGTTGAGTCCATGTCTGCAGATCGAAAGTATCCTTTTTAGCAGGCAACTGCATGATTGACAGCCCCTTCCAAAGCTGCTGGTGACCATAGTCTTGTCCTGGGAGAGTTGCCCTGATCGGTGCTTGACTCATCAGGTCTGTTCCTCTCCTGGCCTTGAAATAGTTCTGTTATAGGATCACCGCCCTGATCGGTGCTCGGCTTGTTGGGTCTTCCTGGTTCGATGGCCTGATTGCCCTGCTGCAGCTGCTCCCTCTCTGGTCTAATGGCATTTTTCCACCTTATTACTGTGCTTTCTGCCCGTCTGCCCCACCCTCCACAGCTCCACAGCTCCACAGCCCTACAGCTTCCTGTGCGTGCCCCTGCTAACGATCTCTCAGATACTGCAGTTAGTAATCGAGGAATGCGAAACACCATGCCAGCTCTTTCACCTATTGCTTTTCACCAAGCGAGCCGACATGGGCATCGCGGGGAGGCGACCGCCATTCCATCAGCTTGAAAGTAAACCAGGAGACAGGGTTGTTGGGAGCCTAAAATCAGCGAAGAATCGATTATTTTTCTTCACAACACACAAGGCCCAAAGGCATTGCGATCAGTATTCATGAATAGAGTGGCACCCGCCATGTCATTTATCACCGCTAATTATCATGCATCGGTTTTGGCAGGATGGGGTGGGGTGTGGGGGCTTGATTTGCATGGCCAGCAGCTCATGTATTGTTTTTTTCGGTAAGCCTTTTTTTTTTCAGCATCCTTGCTGTAATTCTACTGTTTCTACAGTGAAGATTCTCACTCTGTCTCTACTGCATTTCTACTGTACAGACCTGGCTGGCATTACTTTGCTCTTTGGCACCTGGACCAATGGCTTGAGGGAGCCAATCAGGTTCACATATGCAAATGACATCAGGTGAGCTTTGATCTGCGATTGGTCAGAGCAGGGCCAAGGGGAGTGTGTGATAGCGCCCAGAACACATCGTTCCTCACCCTGTTGTTCCTTTCTGCCATCTCAGTTGGCCTTTGGGGATGTCCTGCTCCATCTTAGCATGATCCAGTAACCCCGTCCTGCCCTTGAACCCCGCCCCCCTTCACGTCGAGCACGGAAGCATTCTGTGTGCTGGAGGGTTCCCAGACCTCAGCTGTACTGCTCCAAAGGGGAGAGACAAAATGACAGGGGGGGTGAGCGGGTGTTTGGGGGAAAAGGAGATAGAGAGGGAGACAGAGAGAGATGCCCCTTCATTAAAACCCTGCAGGAGATTATACAAAGATACTTTAAAGGAAAATACAGAATACATGGAGAGACACATGAAACGGGAGAAAGAGAGAGACAGAGAGAGAGAGAAACAGGAGGCAGAAAGAACAACAGAGGGAAAATGTGCAGAATATGCAGAAACTTTTTTTTTTTCTTTTTTTACTGTAACAATAATTATTACATAATTACAACATTAATGCCTCATGTCCCGTAGTTATAACGGATAAAGTACTTATTTTTTCCTCTGTACTTGTTTGCTACACTTTGGCAATATTTACTTTCTGTTTCAGGACAGCATACTGTATTGGATTGAGGGGCACTGACAGAGGTAGAGGGAGGGAGAGAGACAGAAGCACAGGCAAGTATGTTTGCATTTGATTCTGTCAGTATTTACTCTGCAGATAAACCATGCATCACCAGCTGTCTGGAAAGACTGATAAAGACTCTGCCCTACCTTCAAATATTAATTATTGTTTATTATTTATTAATGTACAGAGAACGAAAGCACGGGGGCTTGCAGAGGACTCGTGCTGCGATTCCGTCAGCCAAAATATCTTTGGACTGGATCCTGGAGGGACGCCTGTGTGTGTGTGTGTGTGTGTGTGTGTGTGCGTGCGTGCGTGTGTGCGTGTGTGTGTGTGTCGGTGTTCATTCCAACCACAGATGCAACCCCCTGAGTTGTAACGAGCAGTTAATTGTTCTTAATTAAACACCCTCCAATGTCTTGGGGGATTCTTTACCCTCTTAAGACACTCTGTGTGTGTCAGAAACAGCTGAGGCATGCCAGGAACAACACATTCCCCGACATCACATCACAGGACTTTTAGTCAGTTACATAAGCAAGCATATTCTGTTTCTTATTGCGGCTAGTGGCAAAAGATTCCCTCAGAAAGAGATTGCAGGTTTTTATAATTGATTAAATCGTAGACTGACAGTTGAATCACTGTGGCCACCAGTAGTGAAAAAGTGGAATCTTGGATGCTTAAAAAAAAAACCCCTGGAATATGAAAAATTCAAAAGAAAAAGCAAATGACACCAAATATAAATCTTTACTGTGATGCTTAAGGCAAAAAATGAGTGCTGGAATTACATGTATTTTCAGAAACCTTAAGTGATCAAGAGACGCTGTAAAACAAAGCCGCGTAAACAGGTGCTCACACTTACAGACTTTGAGTACCACTCATACAATAAATCTTTGAATTGTTTTTTTTTTTTTCAAGGGGCTTCATAGAGATTGATTTGTGTGAAGAAAGAGACGTTCCTGTACTGCCCAGTGAAATGATTGGTTGCCCATTATGGTCGTTGGGCTGCTTTATCGATTCAAGTCCCTCTTCATAGTTCCAGCTCAGTGCCTCCCTTATGGTCCAAGGCTAAGCCCAGAGAAAGCTGGGCTAACTATTACTTACTGATTGAACCTATCGATCGACTGATTTGATTGATCGATCAATCAAAGTTCCAATTGTCCGAAATTAGCACAATGCTCCGAGCATTGCAGCCTCTTCAATCAATGCTGCCGCAAAGGACCCTGGGTATTTGAAACGCGCCAACGGCCGCCTCCGACTGCAGCTCCAGCGATGTGCTGCTTGCGTGAAGATCTCAGAAGAAGAAAGGTGACGAGACGTCGGGTTTCGTGAAGACGGACGCGGTATGAAAGCGAGCGAAATCATGGCTGTGTGCGAGCCAGTGGGTCGGACTGAGAACTGCCGCCGCTGCTTTGGTTTTCATTAAAAGTCTTGCGTTCGTCGGTCTCCGCTGCCCACGGAGGGCCCAGACCAATCTCCCTGCGTTCTGGCTCGCTGCCCGCGCCTCATTTCCTGCTTCTCTGCCCCATTTGCCACTCTGTCCCCAACTCCACGCACCCTTCCTCCATCACAGTTTTAATTGGAACAGCTGCACGTTAACCCCAGAAACTCTCTCTCACACACACACATGCATACGCATTCTCTCACCAGAAGGATTTCAGCTTTTGACTAACCTTATTAAACTATTCTTTAAGGTAAATGGCAACAACGAAAAGAGGCAACAAAAGTTAGTGCAGAACTAAAATGTTGCTCTAAAATCACAAATAAATCCAGAAGGATTTAAGAGATCTGAGGTGAAAACTCTTTGTGTGATTTTCGATCATAGTTTTCTTTCTGTTTCTGTTACCATGGCTACTCTACTTTTTGTTGTTGATGTTATGAAAGCAATTATTTTGATGACGGTGATTGAAATGTGGGTTACCATGGTTACGCCAACTCTTTGTAAATGGAGACTCAGGGTTTGTAGGGTTTTTTTTTTTTTTTTTGGGATGGACGGGGGCTTATACAAAGTAAAAATGTAGAATTGCATAGTGATGGAAAAAGGAGAGAGTGAGAAAAAGAGATTGAAGGGAGGCAAAGAGCTGCATTAGTGTGTGTGACAGGGGACAGAGTGTGTGTGAGACAGAGGGAGAGAGAAAGAGGAGGGGAGGGGATGCTGGTGGCTTTATGCTGCTCAGAGCATATACCTGCAATGTCATTGGAGTTCCTCACTCCAGAAAGCAACTCTCAAAACAGCTGACATCATCTTTACCCCAGCTCATGAATATTAATGATCCAGCAGCCCTGTACAGTGTTCCTGACCCCGTCCCCCCCGCCCCCGTCCCAGCACACACTGCTCCCTGCTACTCTGACATAACAGCAGGAGTGAGACAGGCAATTCAGTATGGATGCAGCTTGCAATGCCTTTAAGCCGGATGTACTCCGTGTGTGTGTGTGTGTGTTCATGTGTGTGTGTGTGTGTGTGTGTGTGTGTGTGTGTGTATGCATGACTTTATATCTTTCTGCACTGCATACATGTGTGACTATATGTCTATATGTTGTGGGCATGCATGTCTGTGCAAGTAAGTGTGTCTGTATGTGTGTGTGTGTGTGTGTATGTATGTGTTGTGTCTGCATGTGTGTGTGTGTGTGTGTGTGTGTGTGTGTCCGTATGTGTGTGTGTGTGCGTGGCTGTGCATGTGTGGGTTTATGTATATGTGTGTGATTATTTGTGAGAGGTTGTGCCTGTACCATGTATGTGTGTATGTGTCTGCTTTGTTTGTATGTGAGTGTATATGTGTACATGCAGATGTGTGTGCTCAGTTTGTATGTGTATGTATGTGTCTATATCTATATGTGTGTGTATTCAAGTGCACACATACCTGTACAGTAAGTATATCTGTGTGTTTGTGCTTTGTGTGTACATGTGTCTGTCTGTCTGTCTGTCCATGCGGGTCACTTTACTGTGTTTGTGGCTGTGTTTGGTTTGTATGTATGTGTGCATTGTTATGTGTGTGTGTGTATTCAAGCGGACACATATCTGTACTGTATGTGTGTGTTTGTGGTTTGTGTGTACATGTGTCTGTCTGTCTGTCTGTCCATGCGGGTCACTTTACAGTGAAGATTGCAGCAGAATTGGCTGTGTTTGGTTTGTATGTATGTGTGCATTGTTATGTGTGTGTGTGTATTCAAGCGGACACATATCTGTACTGTATGTGTGTGTTTGTGGTTTGTGTGTACATGTGTCTGTCTGTCTGTCTGTCCGTGCGGTGCAGAATGCAGCAGCGTTGGCATGGTTGGCTCCTGGCAGGCGGAGCTGTCGGTGATTCCTTAGGTGACGTCAGCAGCTCCATGTCCTCCGCAAGGGCGCGCCACCTTAAACCAGCAGATGCAGCGGAGGAAATAAAGGATATTAAGCAGCAAGCTTCCTGCCAGAAACAGCACAAAGGACCGCAGAATCAAATGTGTTCCCCCTGCCACGGGGAGAGAGAAAGAGCGAGAGAGAGAGAGAGAAAGGGAAGAACAGCATGCAATGTGTTACCGAGAGATGCCCTCCAGGCTAACGCAAAACGTCTCCAGAGAACTGGAGAAAGATTTCTGTGAGATTTCCATTGGGTTTGTGAGATAACAGAAGAAAACAGGTTTTTTTTTTTTTCCTAAACAACCTTAGAATATTTCACTGCTCCAAACAAGTTCTGTCAAAGTCAGAGAAGCCCCAGGAAAATAAATTCCAGGCCATATACAGGAAACTGTGTTGTTGAAGGCAGCACAGCTGCAAACGAATGTTTATGTTGAGAACATTTAGGGGAATAAATAAGAAACACACTGATGGGCAGACTCGGTCTAGACCAGAGATAATCAAACTAAGGGACTAGAAGGTCAGGATAGAGGGGGGCACGATCGGGCAACGAGAAAATCGAGTAGATGCAATTTCCCTAGTTTTGAGATAAATTCCACAATCACAGAAAAGTGGAGAACCATAGGTGCTACCTAATTATGTGTTTCTGCTGAAAAACAAGTCAGACAGTTCAAAGTGATAATTAGCCTGTTTTTCCTAATGTCGTGTTTATAACTTTGCTAACAGCGTGTGAGAAAAATAAAACTTCAGTAGCTTCCTTTAAACATTTAATCGTTTCAACGCCTCTGATTTGTTGTTTTTGCTTTCATATGGACGTTTTTTTTTTTTTAAGATTTCTATCTGTGTAATTGATAATGCAGGCGGACCTAGTTCCAACATCTGGTGAGGATCTTATCTTGAATTGAGACAGACGGTTTCTTTCAGTTTGTTAATCCTTTTTTAAATGTACATGCTTACACGGATTCACTGTTTGTTATAATGATTTATATCTTCAATAAAATGCAACACAGCTGCCCTGTAATGAAGTGAATGTGTCCTTTTCATCCGTGTTGCTTTCATGTTTAATCTTCAGTACACGTCTTAGTGACTGAGGGGCTCCGTAATAAATATTCCATTTAAGGCGGGGGGGTTATAAAAGTTTGAACAAACCTGATGTAGATTTAAGGATCATTTATCCTCCCACACTCATGGAACACCGGAGTTGCCGTGGCGGCAGTCTGTCTGTGTGTTCTGTGTATGCCTCCCAGACTGCCTGCGCAGACGGGTCACGCTTCCCTGCCAAGAGCTCATCTGCGCAGTTCATGAGCGAGGCCCGAGGCAGGCAGTGCTGGAGATATTTGGTTTGCTTTAACTCATGATGATGTCATTGACTCCTTGTTAAAGCACCTTGTGCTATCCTGTTGGAAGATGATAAATAAATGAATAAATAAATAAACAAACAAACATGCCAGTCGGGGTCTTTTGAGATTGTTCTATATAAAGCAGATATGGTGTTTAGGAGTTTCCACAGACAGTAAAAACTAAACTCAGAGGCAGACAGAAACCACAGCCTGCCATAATGATGGATATGTGTTTGTTGTTGTTGTTGTTGTTGTTTTTTTTTTTCGCTTGTGTGGAGGCCTTGTGACGATATAGGGCGTTTGAGCCTCTAGGCAGGTTTGGCTGAGTGTGGGCTGACTCGGTCCAGAACAGAACAGTATATCTGTCAAGCCCAGTTCAGAATAAAACCACAATTTTTATTGAAAAAGTATTAAAATAGACAGAGGAACCTCACTTAAAAAAGGGTTTTCCGTCTTCCGTCTCTTTTTGCCTGTCCCCCACAATGTCTGTACCAGAATCAACAAATTGGTTTCATTATACAGTGTATACACATCACACATTCAGTGCTTAATTTGTCTGTTTCTGTCGGAGACTGAGAAGCTGAAAAGTAGGTGCTCTCTCGTTTCACCCACGTGTCGGATAAAGCGTTCCAGCACACAATGGAAGAGATGCTCTGCTTCGGTCAATTAGAAGACAAAAAACAATCTCATCCCCGTTTAATATGGGTGCTTCTGGTTTTTGTTTTCCGATTGAATTGGTTCCTTAGCACAAACCTGAGGAAAAGATATGAGCAAAGCTTGAAAGAAATAAAAATGAAACGCCCATAATGAGGTTGATGTCTGCTACTGTATCCCACACTGTTCACTGACACTGAGCTGCATTTTAATGTTCCAGATTCATGGTGCAGCAGTCAAAATACAGCATGTTACCTGGAGCACTGGCTGCTGTGTTTTATTCAAAATGTGGCATTATTTTCACACAAGGGACAATAGGACAGCTGAGTGTATGAAATGGTGAGATTCCCAAAATTATTGTACTGTAATGAGAATTTTGCAAGTTGAACTTTGCACTGATGTCACACAGATCTGGTTTGTCAATACACTATGCATGGATTGTCCAGTATAATAGTTTTTCTTTAGCCGTCCTTATCAGGAGTTCAAAACAGAGCCCATTCATTCAACATGATTTTTTGTGGAGCAGAAAAACTCTAACTTGATGAGCAGCATCTTGTAAAATGTAACACGTTCCTGACAGCCAAACCACCATGGAAACAGTCCCTGTGCAGCAGGCGGGAAGTCATAATTATGCATGACAGGAAGTTTACATCTCCCATCATGCTTTGCACCTGTCAGTCACTGCCTTTCTCAATTAAACAGCCCACTAACCACATCTATTAATACCGAGGAGAGGAGCCCCCACCGGCAACCGTGAAGCCAGGGGGCGGGGAGCAGGCTGAGCCGTCTCTAGAAGGAGTAATAAAAACTCTTCTTTAACTTCTTTAACACAGAAAATGGACCCTTTGAAATGTTTTATTTCCCTTCATCCTTTATCCACCAACTGCTCTGAGAACATGAGAACACTCCTGCACAGAATACACAATACCTGTATATCGTAGTCCCCTCCCCTTTCATCTACAAGACCGAATAAACTTATCTTATGTACAGCATTTTTATGGTTTTTTAATCAATGTTCATGATAAGCAGATTCTCCCTGTGCCACAATTATTTGGAAATAGGGTCCTCCCACCATTCCCTCCCAATCGGAATACTCATTAATAATGTCAAAAAACAACTACAAAAAAAAAAAAAAACCCAATGAATCGATGGTGTTTGAAAGTGGTCACGATTCTCATCAGTGGCTCTCTTCATTTGCTGCGGTAACTGTGTGATCATGGAACTGGAGGATCTCTGAAGTGGGTTTAGCGCGAGCATCAGCGCCGTTAGCCCACGCGGGTATACTATATACACATGTGTCTGCCTTTATCCACCCCCTCACCCACTGCATATACAAAGAGCCCCCCACACACACCCACACACACATAATTATGAACTAACACACGCCCACATGCTATATACACATGTGTGTGCCTTTATACACCCTCTCACCCACTGCATATAGACAGAACCCACACATACACACACACACATACACACACACACACACACACATACACACACACTCACATACACACACATATTCAAAAACATGCATGCCCTCCCACCACTCACACACACATAATTATGAACTAACACACACCCACATACTATATACACATGTGTGTGCCTTTATACACCCTCTCACCCACTGCATATACACGTGTGTGTGTGTATATAGTATGTGGGTATACACATACATATATATACACCCCCTCACCCACTGCATATAGACAGAACCCACACACACACACACACACTTACATACACACACATATTCAAAAACATGCATGCCCTCCCACCACACACGCACACACACACACACACACACACACACACACACACACACACACACACACACACACACACACAGATGACACACATTACCTTGTATTGATTGCATGTCTGTGTGTTAATGCATACATGTGTATGTGTGACTACATATACATGTGTGTGTGTGCATGCGTGTGTGTGGGTGTATGTGCATGTGTGTGTGTATGTACGCATGTGCATGCATGTGTATATGTGCGTATGTCCTCATGTGCGTGCATGCATGTGTGTGTGTGTGTGTGTGTGATGAGTGGGCATACAAGGTACAAACACCTGACCTGGATTCGGGGAGGCTGCACGGTGGCGGAACATGTGTGGGCAAAACTACATATTTATAAATGAGGAGGGAGATAGGGTCTCTGCTCACAGCGCTCTCATTTCCTCACTCACACAAAACACTGGCTCCTCGCCAAGTGAAGGGGGTATGGAAAACAACATCCGGCCCATAATCTGACAGACCCCATAAACGATAACCTCCTCGCAACTCTGTCAAAATAATCTCATACCCAAGATCATAGCTGTATATATGAATATATATAACATATAATCTCAGTGGAGTGGGGAAAAAAGGTCCAGTATACAGAGATATCTTGGTCTTTATGTTCCCGGTTAAGGGAACGGTTTTGGAGAGATATCGGTAAAATGCAGGCTCAAAGTGTGTCTACCATTAATTTTATATATGGATCAAGTCTGACCTTTTCAAAATCACTGTGCTGTGACCATATGTGATATTCAGAGGAACTGAAGAATGATGTATGTCTGAATATTTATCAGGCACAAAGGACTATAAATATACCTCAGACAGGGTCTATATTTTTGGCAAATCAAAAATGTATGAATGTACCTCTGGAGGTTGAATAATTTCAGCCAGTGTTAAGTGATAGCCCACCATGATGTATAATTAATGCCAAGACAGGTAACAATAAGTAGCCAGGTGGGACCTTCACACTGACGCTGTCTGAAACAAACTTCCTCCCCGCCTCGCTGTAAACTTCTCTGAGTCTTAGACAAGCTTTTATGTACACCACAAGCCTTTTCTACCCTTAACAGGTTTTTTGTGTAACTTTTTGATCTTGTCCTGCAACGTATTCCATGACACCTGTTCCATGAAAAAAAGGAAAATCAGAGGTATGCTCACCTGTGCTTAAACTCTACAATTCTTATCTATCCGCTACAATTTTATAATAGCCAGAAGGGTAGCAGAACAAGAGAGCATAGATGTGCAGTAATTATGGATTCATATGAAGTATGAGTATTATTTTATGAAGGAAGTTGTCAATGCTCGGAACAGCTTTCCATCTCCACCTTCCTCCTTTCCCTCTCTCTTTTAGACACACAATCGAACCGATCCTGTTCCTCCCAGACTCTTCCAGACACTATAGGGGGACTTACACTATACTCTCACCTACGAGGACAGCTATTACTCTCCCCGCTTAGGACTCCAAGTTCATACTTTGTCAGCACCTCATGCCATTCCATACCAAAAAAAAAACAGTCTGTCTGAGAATTTGATCTACTGAAGTAATAATGTATTGATATGATAATGATGATTAGTATTATTATTAATTTTATTTATTTATTTATTTTAACAGGACAGAATTCTGGCAGGAAGCATATGCCTACAGAATGCAGTGATTTGACTCCTGTGTTAGATGGGCTCACTATTTGGCATGAGACACCTTGCCAAAGCATAGCGGTGTTGACGCTAAGTGATGAACCAGAAAGATAATTAGAAAGATATGATAAACAAGCTCTTTCTCTTTTTTATTTGCGCTGGCATGTCATAAATTTCGCCGTGCCGAGATAACAAGCCTTCATGCGTAAAGAGTTATATCCTAAAGAGTCGCAGCTCCATTCATCACTATGACATGAGAGGAAGATCCATGGTTCGGCTGCACTGGGTTTATTTATTGGGCCAATTACTTTGTGGTTCTTTGTTATTTATGAACGTTAATTAATAGGTAAGGTTTGTAAGGTAATTCATGATGTTTTGTACCTGATATACCCTGTTGGTGCTGCCCTCAATTCTCTCTCTCGTCTCTCTCTCTTTCTGTCATCCTGATCCTGAGAAAAGGAAGAATATTTTACCCTCAAACTGTCCCATAGAATAGCCCCACATGCAAGGCTTATGGATCTGTGCTATGAGCTTGTGTAGGGACTATACACACTGTAAAGCGTAATTATAGATATGTTGTAAGCATGTAATAGCAGGTTTAATAACTACTCGTGTGAGCTTATTACAGCATGCGACCATTGTGTTTGGCTATTATTTTATTAGAAAACAGACACAAAATAGCTGGTGTAAAATACTAGATATGATATGTAAATGATATTTCATTGTTTGTGAAATACATTGTCATAACTAGTTTATGGCAGTTGTTGTACCATACTATGACATGGTTACATAGCCTTTATAGCATATGGTTCAAGTACAGCATAAACCATATTAGTTACTTTGGCAGAACATCATCATCATCATTATGCTAAATATAATAGCATAATGAAAGGTTGACTGAAATCTTTTTGCAGCCTCAAGCCTAAGAATCCTGCTTCTCCAGACACTGACCCAACAGGAAGTGGGGACGAAACATCGAGTTCTACTTCCTGTTTTGACAAACTTGGGGGGTGGGGTTTGGGGGCGGGGGTGGGGGGGAGGGGTTGTTGCTGCAATTAGCCATCGCTCAGCGAGGGGCTGACAGGACCGTGCCTGCAGAATACTGATACAGACTGTGAGTGTGGGTAAGAGCGCTGGCCTCTCCCTCCCCCTCCGCACCCCCGCCTGCACCCCAATCAGGGGGGGAAGGAGGGAGAAAGAGAGAGTGGGAGAGAGGGAAAAGGAGAGAGAGAGAGGAGGGAGGGGAAAAGAGGGTGGGAAAGAGAGAGAGGGATAGAGAGATAGAAAGAGAGAGAGGGAAAAGGAGAGAGAGAGGGGGAAGATAGATGGACAGGGGGCTAAGAGAGGGTGGGAAAGAGAGAGAGGGATAGAGAGAGAGAGACGAAAGACAACAGGGAGGAGGGAGATATAAAATGAGGAGTAAGGTGGGATGGTATTCATGTCAAACATGGACAGAAGAAAAGCGAGGAAGAAAGAGAAAGTGTCTTGCTTTTGGGACAGGCCACTACAAAAAGACTGGGCAAAAAAGAAAGAACAAGTTGTGGGGTCTTTGTTACTTGCCAGACATGGAAAGAGGACAAGGAAATCAGGTGAGAATAAGTTGTATACCCACCTTGAAAGTGCAGGTGTTCAAGAGAGAAAGCAGCACATAAACAGAACACAACGGAACACATCTATGGGGAATAGGTAGTACTTTGGACCTCGATGGCACATGGTGTGGTTCTCCCCTGTGATTGGCAGATTGTGACATCATAATGCCTTCATTATGACATCTTCATTGTTCTCCTTGAATGTGGTTATCTCATCCTGCTTACACAGGAAGTGAAATTGACTGTGTGAGTGGACAGGGAGTGTAATGTATGTGTGTGTGTGCATGTGTGTGTGTGTGTGTGTGTGTGTGTGTGTGTGTGTGTGTGTGTGTGTGTGGGCTCTGGTGCTGATGCTGTTACTGATGAAGCTGGGGCTGACAGCGGGTGTGGAGGTGGTGCTAGCAGGTAGAATTTACAGTCAACAGGAGGCTCTGAGCTGTGGGGTGATCGAGGGAGGGAGGGAGAAAACAGAGAGAGCAGAGAAGAGTGTGAGATGGTAGGAGAGAAATGGAGGGGAGAGAGGTGAGTCTTGACCAACCTTTTTTGGGATGCTGAAACACCCATCACAGGATATTGAATACAAAAGCCAAATCCTAATGCTCAAACCAAATAAAAAATGAACAAAACAAAGACTGGTCAACCCCAACCCTAACCCTACATAGAATACACAGAAATAAGAATATGCCTTCTGAAAAAATAACTAAATGTAGAGGGAGACAGAAGGGAAGAGAGAAAAAGGAAAAGAGAGGAGAGACATAGAGAGAGAGGAGAGAGATGGAGGAATATAGAGAGAGGAGAGACAGATAGCCATGCTAATAAATCAAACCACTTCAAAATGAGCTGGTTAAGTAAAGGGACCAGGCTGTGGTCACTGTTACCTGGCAGAGGCACAGACAGGGGCACACTGCCTTATTACTTGCCTAGTGCCACCTCAAAATACTTTCACAAATTATTTTCCAAAATTCAATTTCCAAAGCCAAGCAGAACCAAGATAGGTAAAAATGATTCTGGGAGAAGAGAATTCAGGGTGCTAAACATGTGGTACCCCTGTATGAGTCTGCCTGCTGTAAGCTGACTGAGGGCGTGGTCTGAACGATGATTTTTCATTATATTTAAAATACTTATATTTAAAAACACGTGATACCACTGAAGCATGGCTGTTAGCATTGGAATAAAGCATTTAAACTTATTGCAAGAGTCAGACAAAGAGGTAGAAAACCAAAAGAAAGAGAGTCAAGACAAAAGAGTTAACTAAGAGCAGGGGAAGAAGAGGGCAACAGAGCGAAAGAGGGAGAATGCAGTAAGAAGTCGAATGCATACATTGAGGTGGGGAGAGAAGAAAGATGGAAGGATGAACAGAAAGTGAGAAAAAGAGGGAGCAAAGGGGGGTGGTGTGGGACGTAGGCTGACCTAAAAGGCCCCCAAAAGGGCCTCGTTCGCTCAAAACCAGTGCGTGACGCACATTTTGATATTTACCACGCGTGGCTCCGTACTGTATTTTCATGTTCCTTCCGGAAAAAAAAAAAAATAAAATAAAAAACAGTACGTAATAGTGCAGCATGACTCCTCCGCTCTTTTTCGTTGCGGAGGACCTCTTAAGGGAAATAGCAGTAATTATAGCAGGTAGCTTAGAAACGCGGCCGCTGATGGGATGAAATTACCTGTCTGTTACCGCCGGCCCTTACATGGTTATTAAAGTGGGGCATTGCATGCTGGGAGGCCGCGCCTGTGTGCGCCGCGTCCAGCGGTTCGCAAAGTGCACTGCAATTAGCCTGCCTGCGACTGGCGTCAACCGTACCCCCATGAACGGTCAGAACTTCCTGTGCGTGCTTTTTCTTTTTTCTTTTTGGTTTTGAAAAACAAAAAGACAAAGCCCCTGTGTCCGCTCTAAGACACAGCCGCACAGAGCCGCGACTACAACGAAAGCGAAGCTTACAATAGCTCATCCCTGTCTGTTCTGGACCATTTCGAAGCCCTGATGTATGCTGGAGGTGTAGAAATTTTGAATAAAAGTATGTTTTTTTTTGTTATTGGAGGAGGAAGGGGATCATGCTTTTACATTTAAGCGTTTAGCAGACGCTGCTGACTGCAGCGACTTTCAGTTTGCATATTAAACATTATCCATTTATGCGGCTGGATATTTACTTCAGCGATTCAGGTGAACTACCTTGCTGAAGGATACATTGGAAGGGCCTCGATGTTACAGGATCAGCTCTCTACCCATTATACTACACTGCTGCCCCAAGCAAATAAATAAACATGAACTAACTAGGTGGCATACCTGTAATGGATGATGTATTCTGTGGTCTGTGAAACGTTTAACACCTCAAACTCTTTTACCTGCTTAAGTTCACTTAAAAAATTGTAAAAAGCTGCAGAAAATGATTCAGGGCCCTCTGGTTTTCTGTATACTGGCTCAACATACGCACCTCATATAACATGTATCACCTAATCCTGTATGTACATATATGGATGCACATGTGCACAAGATATCAGTCTGTGGGCTTTCAATTGTTCTGTGACATCATTGTGAAGCTTCCGGAATGTGATATGTCAGCTGAAAAATGTCGGCATGACTCAAAAGGGCCTTTACATTACATTACCGTCGCTTTGCTGACGCTTTTATCCTACGTGACATTCAGTTGATCAGACTTACCATGGGCCAGTCCCCCCTGGGAGGAATGTGGGGTTAGGGGCCTTGCACAGGGGCCCAATAGCAATGGTGTTCTTGCTGTGGCTGGAATTGCCCATTTGGAAGTGATTCACTGTAGCAGTTTATTAAACAGACGTGTGACCAAGCGTCATGGATGCAGGTTCCCTTTCTGTGTAAAGTATAGCTGCAACACAATCAGGGAAACTCTAAGAGACCTGCAGCTGTTCAGGTGAATGTCCGGCTGTAACAGGTAGGAGATATGGAGAAGGTGAAGCGCGTAGGTCACTCTGCGTAAGGGCGTATGGGTGAGGGAGGAAGAAGGAAATATTTGAAAAAGCTGAGGGTACAGTAATGCAAAGGGAATAATGGGGTGTGAAATTATTATGGTATGCCACGCTGATCTGGCCTTTCTGTGCCACCGCCCGCTCAGAATGGGCTGGATTCCCTAATGCTGAAACGCCCCCCTCCCCCCCGCCTGGGTGGGACGTTCTCTTGTGCGGGTTAATGTTAAGTAGGGCCCATTGAGGCGAGAGCTGCTATTGGCAGGGGAGGAAATGAGGGGAAAAATGGGGACCTGGAGCGGGAAGATTAATTAATGCAGAACAATGGGAGAAATGATGGTGTGCCAGAGAGAGATAGAGGGAGGGAGGGAGAGAGGGAGAAGGAAGGAGAGATAGAGAGAGAGAGGGAGGAAGAAGAACAGAGATATAGAGAGGGAAGGAGAGAGAAGAATGGAGAGGTGGAAAGAGAGAGGGAGGGAGAATAAAGGAGAGATAGAGAGAGAGAGAGGGAAGGAGGAGAAAAAAGAGAGACAAGGAGGGATGGGGAGAGAGAATAACAGAGAAATAGAGAGAGAGGGAGGGAGAAGAAAAAAAGAGAGAGGGGAGGGATGGGGGAGAGAGAAGAATGAAGAAATAGAGAGAGAGGGAGAGAGAAGAATGGAGTGGTACAGAGAGGGAGAATGTGTTGTAGAAGGACATAGAAAGGGAGAGAAAGAGGGAAAAAAGAAGAGGAAGAGAGAGGGGAGGGAGACAAAGACATAACAGGGCAGAGAAAGAAAGAATAGATTTAATCACTTACACACTGATCAAAAACATTTTCACCAACAAAAATGTTGAGTGGTCGACAAACCCCCTTCCCCCCCATTAACACCGCCCCCTCAACAACCCGTAGCACATTACTTTCAAACCCTTTTGGGCGATTCGGTAAAGAAAGGGCCCATTTTCATTACGCAGAGAGCCCTTACATCACAGCCTTTCTCTCTAATACTTCCTCATGCCTCCTCCTTCCATCCCCTTTTTTTTTTGTCGTTCGACAAATTCCTGCGGTTCATTAAGTGCTACTCCCCAGAATGAGATGGTGTTTTCGGGAAGCCGGAGGGGCCCCTGTTGAATCCTTGTCAGAGGACTGTGATGCTCGGAGGTTAATTAAGGTAGCGCTAAATAAGATTCTCTGTTTCGGGGGCCTTGGCTTCAGGTGGCTCCCGCTGTAAAGTTTGTGGGGCAGCTGAGAGTCCGATGACTAGGTGCTTGGGTCCCAGCCGAAGGTCCACATTGGGGAGGTGTCTATTGGCTGAGCCTTGCCAGGGAAAGACAGGGGATCCATCTCCATGGCACTCATCTCTCTCCAGCAGTTAGTTCTAGTTGGCCAAGGGGCCCACAAACCATGTAAACTGGGAGCATGATGACTTCATGCTCTTCTGATGCCATGGGCAGTTTGTGATGTCATAAGGGGTGAACTTGTCAATGCGTGCACTCTTAAAAGAAAAGGTTCCATAAGGGTTCTTTGATTGTCCTGCTGGGGGAACCCTTAAAGGTTCTTCTTTGATATGGATTTTACTCACAGGTTCGTCTCTCTGTAGAAACTTATTCTGGGGATTACATAAAGAACCCTTTAAAGACATCTGTATTTAAGATGAACCTGTAGGGGTTCTCCCGGCAGGATAAATGAAGAACCTATAAAGGTGCTAGGAAGAACCTTTTATTCTAAGAGTGTGTACCTGAGGAAGTCAAGTATTTGACCACACCCTTCTGAGTCTGTGGGATAGACATTTTAAACCTAGAGGAAATCAAAGCTCAGGGTTCAGTCTCATTCTCTCAGGATGAACTCCTAGGCAGTCATGCCAAAGCATGGAAATCTACCTCATATAGAATCGCTATCCAGTTACTTACACGGCTTACATTTTTATACACTATTCATTTATACAGCTGCTTACTGAAGCAATTCAGAGAAAGTAGCGTGCTCTGGGTAAAAATGTGTACTTTCTACCTGGTAACTAACCCTGTAACCTGTCTGTTACAAACACAGGTCTTAAACTACATTAAACTCTAAGGAGAAAAGACCCACCAGCAGGTCTTTGCTCATAATCATGGGTGAACCATTTTAGTACCACATGGAACCACTAATATAACACTAATTAACCATTTGGTCTAAAAGAACTCTTTACGGTTCCTCAGTATAGATTCATTAACAGTTCTACAGTCGCAAATATATTGCTAATTGTTTGTTGATGGTGCTTTAAAAAAAGATTCCCCCTATAATTATTATGAGTAAAGGATCCTGTTTGGTGCTGTTTAGAACTTAGAACTTAGAATTTAGAATTATAGTATTAGAATGGAAGCTGGAGTTGATGAACTGTAGTATTCCACAGCACTGGGGAGGAATTCAAAAGGTTGTATAAGGTTACAGTGTTGGCAGGGAAAAACTGATCCTAGATCAGTAAGATGGTGTATGAATCTAGGTTAAGTGTATCCTTTTAGCCCATTATTTTGTCCTCGATGCTCTGCTGATCAACTCAGTGATTCCAGCACCCCCAGGCTCAACAATGCTGCGGTCTCCACCCACAGAATTCTCCATCAGCATCAAAAATTTCATCAAGACAAATTTTACATATGAGGTTTGTTAAACCTCTAGGGCTTTGCATAACCCTTTCCTCCCAGATGCTTCCTAGATTATCCCAAAGGCTCACGGTAGCAATCCTGTAAACAGCGCTCTAGCTCCAGCCAACAGCATAGCGTAGCAACTCTCCTAGCCTTTTTTCCTCCCACAGAGGGTAACGAACGGCCGGCTTCATCTAATCTCAGAGAAATAAAATGTAATAAATAAATAAAAGAGCCTCTTCAGGACGGGCTGAGAGGCGTGAATGCTCACTCAGCGCCCGCCTGATATTTTAGGATTATTTTTTTTTACGACCGGAGACGCTCTCCCGGAGTCATGCGGGGGAAGGGGTGCTTATTTGCAGAAGGTGTAAATCAGCATTTCTTTGATGTGGTTCCTTAATTGAATCTGAGCGAGTGGAGGATGGAAATGCCCCCCCCATCCCAGCCCCACCCCCACCCCCAACCCAAAACAACGCCCCTCGATGCCGCCACTCTCGGTCAGCAACAAATCATCAACCTCTCGAAATAAATAACGCCGTTTTTTCCCACCAACTCGCCCACTAAACCGCAGCGTTAAAAGAAGCGTGTCTAACACGGCTGGAATTGCTCCCCAGCCGCTATTTGGCTTATTCAGCTCATAAAGTTCTCCAGAAACTCGATAAACCCCACCCGCCGTACGGGCGACTAAAAGTTGGGCATGTGTAATTGATAAATGCTTTCACGATTCCAGTGGATTACAGAGTCCGGAAGCGCTGTTTATGTGGAATATTGAAGAGCTTTTCCCCACTGATAAAGCTTAATAACTCAGAGAGCAATTTATCATCCAGTAATGAACACTTATAGCCCGGCAGTTTCAGCATACTGTAATTCCTTTTCAATTAAGGGGAAAAAAGTACACAGAACATCCAACCTTGTCAGTACTTTGGATTTCATCATTTCTCATTTTTTTCCTGTAATGGAGCGATTTAATGATTGACCTCTAACTATTTTTAAAAAATTGGTAGACTTGCGCACAACCTGCGGACCCAAATGATTCACTCCCCTGGAAGATGATAAAAGTGCTCTAGAAATGGTGAAAACATGTTCCAATTTAAATGTTTTATTAAAGAGTGCCTCTGGTCTTTGTAACAAACCACCTTATTTGTGTCTTTTTAATGCTGCTGCTTTGTTATGTGGTTTTTTAGATGGGTGCTGTAGAAATTTTATCAGTTTTGACTTCCATCCTTAGCCTCAGAACTGGTTTTTAAGTATTTTTGACAGTAAAATGGTAAAAAAAAGGCTTTTGTTTGTCTGAAAAGCAGCTTTGGGAACGATGCCTTCTGTTTTATTTGCATAAGGTGGAAGAAATATGGTAACGTATTTAAATACATTCTTTCTTTTTTTTTTTGCAAACAATTTCGATTTTTGTGGAGCACACCTAATTGTAAAAAATGTTCTTGTAAAAATATTTACATTTTGCATTTTGTTTTTCGTAATGAATACACTTTGATTTTTCACATTATCGGGGTCTTTACTCAATCAGCCTATTTCCTGTCCGTTCCCTCATGTCTGTTCCTCTAGCAGGGCGAGGTTTGGTTTGAAAGGGGAATATTTCCTCCCTTTGTGTTAAGGGGCTTCTTTGCATCAGCTAGCGATTTAAACATTGACATAAAAAAGAACCAACAATGTATTTGAGTTTGTTAATCAGAACAATGAAATCCATTTTTACATATGCACAGTACTGCTAGGACTTGAGCGCACACAACATTTTCTCTGGAGATTTCAGACAAGAGCATTTTTACATCCATTAGCCATGCTATATTTTCTACATTTACATTTTTGTACAGGGGAAATGCACTGATATAGACACACTCTGATGTCACAACAGACCACTTTACCCATGAGGCATTGCAACAAAACCAATTGGAGCTGTTTCAAAGGCTTACGAGTTTAAACAGCAGCAGGAAGCTCCATTGATCCCATGCTGGGACACAGAGACTGTCCTATATTTAGCAGCTGGAGGACAAATCCACCCCCCCACCTCCACCCCCCGGATCAGGTATTTAAGAGTCCCGGTTGGCATCATTACTTTTTCCTCGCAACGCCCCAAGCACTGAAAACACATGCCTGGGGAGGGGGTGGGGGTCCTCCATCCAGCTACTGCATCTGGGGAATAGAGTCCTGAGGTGAACTGAATTCCCAGAGGGACACAGATGCTCTTCTCCTCCTGGCAAGGATGAATACATGCAATTCTTTGCATTGATTGACAGGGCAGTTGACCAACTACTGGTGATGGTGGGCGGTATCTTCACTCAACCCCGCCTCTGTACCAGGTGTATAAGGACGGACTCCACAAACAGCTGTGAAGAACCACAGATTAATGCAAAGGGTTAAAATATAAAAAAATATATGATAGATTATACAAGGACAAGTGGTACCTAAAAACAGAAAAAGGAGGTGTGAGTAAAATAGCATTTACCTGTGTGGATGGTGAAATTGTCTTTTTGCATTGTTTGTAATGTATTGTTTTTTCCACATATTAATTTTTATTTCAGAATTATATAACTGTTTGTTGACGTGGATTTCTGACAATAAAAATGCACTGAAAATTCTTTTTTTTTTTTTTTTTTTTCCTGAGGAGAAAAATCGTTCAGCAGTAATGGGCTTAGCGTAGATTACCTAGGCCACAGATTCCACGTTATAATAGACCTTATTAATCACTGCTTAGCCATAACCCCCACCCGTCTCCCCCTCCCCGATCCTGAGTAGGTTTTTACCCAACATGACCCGACAGGCTTGTGTTTTCAAGTGTAATTGTATCGTTATTGAGGGGAAGTCTTTGCCCTGACCAGTTAAAGAAAAAATACAGAACCTCTTTGAAGTGACCTGAATTGTTCTTTTAGTTACCAGTGGAATTGACTTTTTTTTTCTTTTCTTTGAAAAGCCCATTATTTAGTGTCTGAAAATTGCTGAGTTTGGAAAGAGAGAGGTGAATCAGGGCCACCTGTTTCTTTTTTTTTTCATAGCAAAAAGGCAGGGGGAAAATGTGATTTTTTTGTCTGGGTGAGGAATGTTTACTCAGTTTTCTGCCCTTTATAATTTTTTTAATTCAGATCCTTTGTAAAACAGGTCTTCTGTGACATGGAGCCGCCTCAGTCCAGAGCAGGAGTTTTACAGAGGGTGAGAGGAATAAAAATCACAGTGTGATTTATTAGGTGTGACACTGTGGGCGGATCAGGGACTCTTCAGGACTACACCCAATTCTGTGGACGCTCGACACTCACAATGAACTGCGCCTTCAACACTGTGTCAGACAAAAGTGTATCTGGTACATTAAGAGAGCGAACGGGTCGAGTTCTCATGTGACTGTGATGTAAAGCCGAAATAAGAACATTCCCCAAACAAGGTACAAAAGCGACACACAAGCTTGCTGGCTATTAACACATAGCAAACATCACAGAGGATATTTCAAATACAGTGTAATTATTATTATTCTTTAAAATATTATTAGTTTTAGTAGTAGTAGTGTTTGTAGTAGCAGTAGTCGCATTAGCATTAGAAGCATTAGTGATAGTAGTAGTAGTGTTTGTAGTAGCAGTAGTCGCATTAGCATTAGTAGCATTAGTGATAGTAGTAGTAGTGTTTGTAGTAGCAGTAGTCGCATTAGCATTAGAAGCATTAGTGATAGTAGTAGTAGTGTTTGTAGTAGCAGTAGTCGCATTAGCATTAGAAGCATTAGTGATAGTAGTAGTAGTGTTTGTAGTAGCAGTAGTCGCATTAGCAGTAGTAGCATTAGTGATAGTAGTAGTAGTGGTAGTAGTGGTGGTGGTAGTGTTAGTAGTATTTGCTGGACTGTCAAAACTGAAAGATGTTGTAGGACCCTCAGACCTCTGTGAGGATCAGTGCATGTGTGTATGTGATGTTGTTGGATTCAGTCCTTCACTGTTCACTAACTAGGTTTGAGAGGCATTTTCTGTGGTGGATGCAGGAATGTTAAAAATTAATATTCGGAGAAGCACTTTTAGGGAGGAGGCTTCCAGATGAACATGTGGCAGAACTGGCAGCAGGCTGGTGGGCCTTCAGTGTGTGTGTGTGTGTGTGTGTGTGTGTGTGTGTGTGTGTGTGTAAGAGAGATACAGTGTGAGTGTGAGGGAGAGAGTGTGTATGGTATGTATTTGTTTGTGTGTGTGAGTGTGTGTGTGTGTATATGTGAGCGTCCTTGCATGTTGATATGAGTGTGTGTGTGTGTGTGTGTAAGAGAGACACAGTGTGTGTGATATATGAGTGTCATATGTATGATATGTTTGTGTGTGTGAGTGTGTGTGTGTATATGTGAGTGTCTGTGCATGTTGATATGTGTGAGTGTGAGTGTGTGTGTGTGTGTATGTGAGCATTCTTGCATGTTGATATGAGTGTGTGTGAGTGTGTGTGTATATATGAGTGTCTGTGCATGTTGATATGTGTGAGTGTGTGTGTGTAGTTTGCGTTGATATGAGTGCGTGTGTGTGTGTGTGTGTATGTGAGTGTCTGTGCATGTTGATATGTGTGTGTGTGTGTGTGTATATGTGAGCGTCCTTGCATGTTGATATGAGTGTGTGTGTGTATATATGAGTGTCTGTGCATGTTGATATGTGTGAGTGTGAGTGTGTGTGTGTGTGTGTATGTATTTTTGTGTTAGGGGTTGTTAGGGTAGTTAGAGAGGGCAGGCGGAACCATCTGTTTGCTCTGAGCAGACCTGGGGGAGTCGGAGTCTGACTACACCCCATCCAGAACCCTCTGCTTCCTCCCTTAGTGGATGTCCTTACAGAAGGGCTCATGGCATTCACAGACTGTTATAATGTAGAAATTCACACATCTATTATGCAAATGAGGGAGAAGTCTTTGTGCTGTTTTTGTTTGTTTTATAGACATTTGTTTCACTCTGGGATGGACCCTTGAGTACTTGTGTGTGTGTGTGCGTGTTTGTCTGTGTTTGTGTGTGCTTTTGAGATTGAAAGTGTGTGTGCTTGTGAGCATGTGCATGTATGTTTTGTGTGTGTGTTTGTATACATGTGTATGTGTCCATACATGTGTGTTTGTGCATGTGTGCAGGCTTTTGTGTGTGCAGAGGAGTTTTTTTGCATTTGTGTTTATGTGTGTATGTGTGTGCAGGTTGTGTGTAGGTTGTGTCCTGGTCAGGGTAGGTGTTAGTGGGAAGCTGTTTAGCTCAGGGAATGAGATTTTATTCATTCTCTCCTCAGTATGGAAATGAGGTCTGTTTATGAATGTGAAATTACATGCCAAAATGGAGATATATTTCCCCCTCCTTTCTCCTGTGATACTCACCACAGAAATCCCATCAGACAGGAGAAAGAGCGCCAAAATTGATTGGAATGGTAAGAGAGATTTTTGTTTTGGTTTAGTGTTGCCCAATCGATCGCTTCCACCCAGCTACATTTTCATGGATCATAGAACAGGTAGGGAAGTCAGGTAAAGGTTCCCAGGCATCACCTGAGAGGTATTTTTAAACAACAAAGACCTCTGAAGGAACAACCTTAGGATGTTATTCAGCTGTGTTATTTCAGTTTAATACCAGAATTGTGGATTGCAACTGCTGTTAAATTTACAAGGAGAGATAACACTAATTGTTATACCATTGTCACATGACACACTGCAAGTGTGCCTCACCCTTGTCACATGACACACAACAGGTGTGCCCCACCCCTGTCACATGACACACTGCTGGAGTGGCTCACCTTTGTCACAAGACATGTTGCCAGAGTGCCTCACCTATCTGTGCATCATCTCTCTTCCCAAAAAGTAAAGCCATTTGCCTGACAAGAACGCAATAAAAAGGACAACACTTTAAGTTAAACCTATATCTGTGTAACAGTGTAATTAAGTCATCACTACTGTCCATAATAGCTCCTATCTACAGGCCATTACTGAGTAGTTTCAATTTAGGTAACAGAAAAAGAGTTAATGTTTTTCTTAATTACATATGAGACCCAAGCCCTGCCCTGGTACATGTTCGTTATTACTATATAACATGTGACAGGGCTGCCCTTGTCACAAAAGTGTAATTCAGAGCAGCACTGACCTTTGTTCCATGTTACTTTCACTGGTATTGCTCAAGCTTGTTGTTACCAGAAGTAGTTACAAGTAGTTAGAAGTAATTACACAGTTATAGGAACACATTATTCTAAGGTGTTACTGTAACAATCAATACAAATATCTGCAGAGGGATATGTTGTGATGTGATCCACGTGCCGGCCAGCGCAGGCGGGAGGGGTGGGGGAGGGGTGGTAATAATTCAGGCGCGCGGTGTGGGCGAGGGGTATCTAAATTGATGCTCTCGCTCAATGGCTCGGATAGGAGAGCAGTGGGAGTAATGTATTTATCTCCACACTCCAGTCTGTGAGAGTGCACATTACTGCGTTACTGCTGGTGATGGTCGCCACGCAGTCTGAAACAGGCAAGGGCTTCGAAAACAAGAGAGAGAGACGGACAGGCAGGGGAATGGGCCAGTGCGGTTTTTAGAGGGCCTGCTCCCGGGCCACACACACACACACATACACATACACACACAGACACACAGATACGCTCCAACAACCACTAACACACACGCAAGCACACACATACGCAAGCACACACACACACCACACACACGCACACACACTCACACACACACACACACACACACACACACACACATACGCAAGCACACACACACACACACACACACACACACACACACACACACACACACACACACACACAGACATGCAGAATTAAAATGGTCAATTAAACAGCTGAATCATCAAACCTCGTTTCTTCGTTAGAAAGAAAATTCGGTCACAGTGCAGGTGTCAATGTGTGAGAGTCAACGGTCCCCATCCACCCCTCCCTGTCACCAGTGCCTCTCCGCACACGGCGACACTCAACTCATCTATCCTCTTGGCCTGACGGAACACTGACAGGTGACAGGTGACAGGGTAGAGGGGTATGATGATTGACAGGGGGTTTCTGCTCTTCATCAAAAGGCCAGTGAGACAGAAGGGTAGAGCTGAGCGAATGAAGGAACCGTGGTGCTAATGGGTCAGACAAGCCTGTGTGTGACTGTAACAGGGGGGTGGGGGGCAGGTCAGGAAGAGGACAGAAGCTGGGGTGGGGAGGGTTGGGTTGGGGGGCTGGCTGGAGTGACCAGCGGGTAGTTGACAAATAAGACAAATAAACAACCTGTCAGCTTTAGAAATTAGAAATCATTCTCGGGGGAGGGTGGAATCAGTTTTTTCCTGAAAATGAAATAAAACGGCCCATTTCACTCTTCCTAATTTTCCACTGTGCATAACACCATGTATGTTTATGATGGTGCTGCACAGTCAGCCAAGTTAAATTATTGACATCAGTAAAAGTAATGATATTCTGGCAGTAAAAAGTTATATTTCTGGCTTTCTCTTGAAATGACAATCCGAAGGTTGTCATACATTACAGATGTGAGGTAGTTTACCTGTATGTGTGGTAGCATACCTATATGTGTGGTAGCGTGCCTGTATGTGTGGTAGCCTGTATGTGAGGTAGCATACCTGTGTGTGTGGTAGTGTACCTGTATGTGTGGTAGCATACCTGTATGTGAGGTTGCATACCTGTATGTGTGGTAGTGTACCTGTATGTGTGGTAGCATACCTGTATGTGTGGTAGTGTATCTGTATGTGAGGTAGTGTACCTGTATGTGTGATAGCGTACCTGTATGTGCGGTAGCATACCTGTTCAAAAGTAACTGAACAAATGGACAACTTCTACAGCTAGTTTGTCATACCGCTCTCTACTTTCATTTCAGTTTTGCTTCTTTGAGGAAAATCGGGATGTAAGATTGTGGCTGGAGTGAGGGTTTAAATAACAAAATAAAAATGAAATAGTTGCACACCACCGCCCCCCCCATCTCCTCTCCTGCTTCTCTGGAACACCTCCTCGGTTGCTTAGTAACTTCACGAACATGATATCTGCATCATGTCTGTAATATATGCAAGAAAGTACGTCATGGGATGTTGGAAATTAATTGAGAGGAAGTCAGAAAAATAACATCTGTGGCCCTGTAATACCCACACCTATTTTGCCATGTTGATTGCGGTGCGACACCATTTTCAAATGACAGGATGTGGTCCACAGCTCAAACAAAATGGCAGGACGGGCATTTCCTCTCTCCCTCCTCCCATCCCTTTTCTGTCCAGCTCAGAAACGTCAACTCCCACTTAAAGTCCCCTACTGCGCATAGTTGCCAAGGCGACATGACATATTGGCAATTACAGAAGAGCATTTTTAATTATTTCATCAGTACAGGAACCCAGCGACGCTTTCTTTAATTACTGACCCAAGTAAAGTTATAAAGTACTGACATAATGCCGATACCCTGATGGAAAGAGGTAGACCACACAACTGATATGAAGGGGCGGGTGGGTGGGGGGGGTAAGAAAGTGAAAATGCTTTGCTTGTTGTTTGGGGATTCTGGAAACAATTGGATACGAACAAAAAGTAAAGACTCAGACGTTTTGCAATTAAATAGATGAAATGACTTTATCATTGTTGGGGCAGGGTTGTTTCAGGTTTTTCTGGATGGATTGCGGATGCCCACATATAGATCAGCAGGAAGATGTGAGGACTTTGAGTGGCTCACACAATGTGTGCACTGTATGTGTGTCTTACTAAATGAAGCCTGTGAGTTTCTGTATTTTCTATGCAGTGGTATGTTGTATGTGTCATTGATTTTGAATGACAGCATATCTACATGTTCTGTTGTGAGTGTGTGTGTCTGTGTGTGTGTGTGAGTGAGTGAGTGTATGTGTGTCTGTGTGTGTGGTTGTGTGAGTGTGTGAATGTGTGTGGGTATATGAGTGTTTGTGTGTGTGTGTGTGTGTGTGTGTGTGTGTGTGTGTGATGTCCATTGCAGGATCACCAGTGTGTGTATCTGTGTGTGTGTGTGTGTGTGTGTGTGTGTGTGTGTGTGTGTGTGTGTGTGTGTGTGTGTGAACTGTCCATTGCAGGATCACCGGTGTGTCACTCTGTATCTGTGTGTGTGTGTGAGTTTGAGTGTGTGTGTGTGTGTGTGTGTGTGTGTGTGTGTGTGTGAACTGTCCATTGCAGGATCACCGGTGTGTCACTCTGTATCTGTGTGTGTGTTTGAGTTTGAGTGTGTGTGTGTGTGAGTATGTGTGTGTGTGTGTGTGAACTGTCCGTTGCAGGATCACCGGTGTGTCACTCTGTATCTGTGTGAGTGAGTGCTGCAAGCTGGCCTGGCTGTTGTCCCAGTCATCCTGTCACCCAGCGCCGGCACCCCTCTGCACAGCAGCGGTGTCAGCAGCCATCACCGTCTCCGTCCCCCTCAGTCTCCGCCCCCCTCCACTTCCCTTCACACAGTCACACCAGGCATGCTAATCTTGCCCTGAGAAGGACTTATTTGGACACTTTGGCATGAGTCTTTGGAGCTTTCGGGGAGTTGTGGATACAAAGCAGAGGACCTGAGGGTGCGTTTGTGGACCTGAGGGTGCGTTTGTGGACGTGTTTGTGGAGACCTGAGGGTGCGTTTGTGGACCTGAGGGTGTGTTTGTGGACCTGAGGGTGCGTTTGTGGACCAGAGGGTGAGGGTGTGTTTGTGGACCTGAGGGTGCGTTTGTGGACCTGAGGGTGTTTGTGGACCTGAGGGTGTGTTTGTGGACCAGAGGGTGCTTTCCTGGGGTGTGTTTGTGGACCTGGATCTCCTCTCATTTCAGCGGAAACTGGGAACACTGGCTGCACACTTTGGGAGCACAGAAAGATGAGCACTTGTTTGAATTTCTGGCCGGAATTTCAGCTCACTGGCTGCACACTTTGGGACTCAAACTAAAGTATTCCTTACGATTTTAAAGTTTATGCAAGCATCATTGTACAACATAAATACGTTTCACTAAACCCCTCCCCCATCCAAAAAAAAAAAAATTGTCAGAGGTGGTCTGCAGCACTACATAACAATAGATTTTGGGTTTTGCGTTCCCTCTAGTTTACCAGCTTATTTGATTAATTACACTCCACATCCTCCATTTGCTGGCTTTAAAGCAGATCAGGGGTTTGTGCTCAGTCGTGATGGGGGGAGTGAGGTTTCATTGACCCAAAAATAGTGGGAGCGACCACGGAGTAGCAGATACTCACTTGTTTGCACCAATGGCCGTACTGGCTGTTGAGAGAAAAACATTTTTGATTGGTTCAAGCGAGTCACTGATTGACAGCTGAGACCGGCGCCACCATAATGGGGTTCATGAAACTCAATTACAGCCATCCTTCTGTGCAGGCCTCGTTTCCAATTAGCCTGCCCTGTATTAGTTATCTAACTACCCGCACAAACCTACGCTGAGTCACTCCTGGATTAAACCGACATAACACGAGTCATTCAAGGACAACAGGACAGCCGCCATCTGTTATTCATGAGCTTAACAATAAAGTTAGCTATGATCACATGAGAACAAAATGATGATGAGGACAGCTAGTTCAGTCCTGTTAGGTCCACCATTTACAAACACCACAACCAGTGCCTCATCAAACCTGGACTTGAACCTAGACAGGGCTCTGCCTCAATTACGTGACCTAGTGACCTTTTCTGAAATACTGACAGCATGAACTATAGTGGCTAATTAAATATTTAGCTTAAAACTTTATTTTATCGTCTGCTTATAAAGTGGGAATAAATAATTATTCGATTGTTTGTTAGCCATTAGTGCACTGCTTGTGTAAGTCAGTAATTATATTTCATGCAGGAATTAACATGAGTAAACACAAATGTAAAGGCTGTTTTTCATGATTTATGAGTGATTACAATTCCTTAATAAACCATTTATAAGTGTGCTAATGGTTAACAAAGTATTGAATAATGGTTTATTAATAGTTTATAAGAACATATGAAGGTAAAGCGTTAGAGCAGAGGTCGTGGTGAGATTCTGCCCCTTCCTCTCCCACACTCGGCAGCTGAAGTGGCTGCAGATTCCATTAACGTCCAGCCATCAATTTCCATTTTGCAGTTTGAGCGGTTTCCTCTTTGTAAAAAATGAATAAATAAATAAAATGAAATAAAATAAAAGCGTCTCCCAGGGAGTGTCAGAGCGGGACCATGCGGTGTGGATTAGAGAGTGAATGAAAGCCAGCCTAAACAGCGGCCATAAATTCACACTGTTTCTCTCCTCTCCTCTCTCCCCGCGTTATTAATGTATGTGGCAGCATAATTTTACCTCCGATAGCACACGCCGGTGGACGACCTCCACCGTAAGTCAGATGAGAATTCATCTTTGGGCGGGAACAGCCATTCACGGAAACACCTTTTAGAAGGGCTCTTAGCTGTAATTAATGAGCGGACGATGC
>CM040749.1:5023986-5181486 GCA_022829145.1 Albula goreensis
AGTGTGTGGTGTGTGGTGTGTGTGGTGTGTGTGTGTGTGTGTGTGTGTGTGTGGTGTGTGTGTGGTGTGTGTGTGTGTGTGTGTGTGTGAGTGTGTGTGTGTGTGTGTGTGTGTGTGTGTGTGTGTGTGTGTGTGTGTGTGGTGCGTGTGTGTGTGTGTGTGTGTGTGTGGTATGTATGACTGCTTATCTGCTCCTGCTGTAATAAATTGTGTGCTGAGGCCAGTGCCCCTGAGAGCACAGTATCATTCCACACTTCCAGCCTCAAATCTCCGTCCAATCAGACCGCAATGACGGGCATGAGTCTCACCCCTTCTGACAACCAAAGTCACAAAGGTATATCACGTTCGATATTCAGCCTCTCCATCAACCGCGTCGTGCCTGAAAAATGACTCCAGCGCTCGTAAATATCCCCGTCCAGTGTTGATGTTAATAACAAAGATGCATTTTTGGAGATCAAACTCATCCACCCCTCACTCAACACCCTCTCCTTGGAAATTGTTACCAAGGCCCTCTACGTCATTCCCCAAACGATGGTGCTCATGAACTCAGAGAGGGGCATAAAGACATCCAGCAAAACAAACGTGGCCAGAATGTGACCGGAGCTAAGTAAGTAAAGTTTGGAGAGGAAAGACCACACCCTTATTTGCTTGCTGCTGTCAGTTATTTTACACAAAACTGAACCTCCAGACTCTTTCCCAGCTCTCTTGAAACTGCACTTTATTTACTCATTCCCCTTCTCAATCCTTATATCCTCCTCCACTTAAATATTCAGGATCCAAGGGGAAGGTATATACAGAAGTCCTGGATGCCTACACAATGCAAATGGACTGGTGTTTTTCAATGGGAGCGATGCAGAGCCGTAAAGCAAGAGCACCACAGTGCAAACCGCAAAAAAAAAAAGCGCTCTATTGTGTTTCCAGAAAGTTCACCAGGTTTGAACTTTTGATGGACAGCACTGGGGCATAGCAATTCATCAATCAATAGAATGAGCTCTATCCTACTGACATCATCTTTCTGAGTAAGAGCCCTGAGGCTGGATATATTGACATGCTTGCTAGCTGGCAAGACCGCCCACCCAAACAATTCGTCCTACAAAATTTCAAGATATGGATTCCCTTAAACCAAACCTGCCTGGCCTGGAAAGGACCCCTACTGACAGAGAGCTGTAAAACGGTGGTCAAATCGTTGGCATTTTCTGTACAGCCGCAAACTAGCGATCGAAGAACGAGGTTTCACAAACCCCATAATGGGTGGAGTTACCTGCATCTCACTGATTTTAACCACTACTTGTGTTTGGCTGTAAAGACAAAATTTTTTTCTATTGGTTGAAATAAGTGATTGACAGCTAATTGTAGCTCCAACCATTTTTGGTGTCATGACACCTAATTCGCCCATCACTGGTACACGAAGCAACACTTCCAAAACAAAGCAAGTGAAAGGTTAAGGATTTGGCTTATTTTCTCTTTAAATGTTTCTTGTTTGAATAAGGAAGGGCATTTCTCCTTCCTGCATCTCTTACACCATCATCTGCTCGAGACAAAGCTTGCCCCCACAGCTTAAGTCTTCCATTCCATAAATCCTTTGATCCGTTGAACATGCATGTTTTTTTGTAACAAAGCTTTCTTAAGGGGCGTGATGTGTAGGCGTGGTTGTGCCTCGCGAAATATCCTGGGGAAAAAATAAAGATTGTTTCAGATAAAACAGCACGCAAAGGTCATCAAAGGCCTCCGCTTCAAACGCATCAGCAGACAAAGCAGATGTCTTTCTCGCGGTGCCACATGCCAAGATCCAGGCGTATCTTTCGCTCCTCGGGGGTGTTTAACGCCTTGGTACAGATGCAGGAGAAAAAAAAACTGACAAGAGCTGACGAGAGGGCACAACTTGGCAAGCGGAGCTATCTTCATCTCGCAAATGCTCAGAAGATGGCCGCCTGAGTCTTCAAAGAGAGGGTCAGGGTCAAAGGCCATTTTCCAACAATGGCGGGAGAAGCAGATGACTAACCAGGGAGCGTGCCGTCTTCCTATTCCTCTATAGGTTATGCCCCAAGCAGAATATAAAACACACACACACACACATACACATACACTCATATATACACACACACATATACATACACTCATACATACACACACACAAACACACACACACACACTGTCTCTCTCCCACACACACACACACACACACACACACACTGTCTCTCTCCCACACACACACACACACACACACACACACACACACTTTAATCTGATAGTGAGCGGGGGCGTGTGATCCCTGTCATTCTGTGCATGTATGCCTGCAGTAAAATCTGTCTTTTCGCTGTGCAGCTCATTGCTTTCGGGCGGGAGCTTTGCCTTGGCTTTGAACCCTTCTCCCGGTGATTTTTATGCATCTTGCTTTTATCGTCTTCGACTCCTGTCGCTTTGTTTACTGCCAGCGCCTACACTTAATGTTATAGCTCTTTTACTATAGAATGGTATAAATATTTCAGTATGTTGATCCCAGAATTGTTCATTTTTTACAATGACACTTTATTTTGATTGAAGCACAGTGCATTTATGTGGTCTTGATCTAACCGTGTTATAAGCACTTTGCTGTTGTAAGATGTTCTGGATAAGAGCATGCTAAGTAAATACAAGTATAATTACCCCTGCAGTTAATACAAACAATTAAAAGGAAGTGAACAATCTTAATTTTGTTGTTCACTCAAAGTGGAAAACAACATCAAGGAAAACAGGAAAAACAGTAAACTCAGCATGATTTTAACTCCATGCTTTGCTTTGTTGTCACTATCTGTGCTCTTGTTTGAGAAGATGCTATTTTGTGTTGTAACCCTGCATCATGATTTGATGGAGACAGACGTTGCCTAAAGAAGGAGCAGGGTGAAGTGTCAAAGAGTTGTGTGGAAAATAATTTCATCCTGGGGCGACCCCACACGGACGATAAAATCTCCCCGGCGTTCCTCTTATCTCCGTGGCACCGCATCGAAGATTCCACAACAGCAATTAACCGGCTTCCTCTGTGTAGCAGAAAAGGCGGGAAGCAGGAGAGAGAGAACCCCAATTAGCCTCTGCCAGAGGTGAGGGGATGGAGAATAAGAACAGGGACACATAATGACATGTGCCAGATCATGTCCTTCCACCACTTCTGTCTTTGTTTTGAGTATGTGTCCGTCATGGCTGCAGACTCTGGGAGATAGTCCTCACAACTAGTGAGATGGAGGTAACGGGAGATCGAATCCTCCTTCTGGGAGATAGGGGTTGTGGGAGATTGAGTCTTCTCAGTCGCTGAGATAAGATTTTTTAGAGATTGAGCGTTCTGTTGTGGAGATGGCCTTTGTGGAAAATTAATGCTGAATTCAGATCTGGGCACAAGTGACCTGCTTGTCCTCTTGCCTCGAAACAGAATTACACTTGCTATGAAATTTCACTGGTAACTATGGGGCCGTTCAGAACAACGCCTCTTGCTGACTGTGGGTGTACAACCATTCCGATGGAACAGTTGCTAGGTTGCACGATGATTCCAAGATTGAAAGTTCCACTCTGCCATTAGCATCATTGCTATAGAATCAATCCCTCTGTGTTTTTATGACCAGTGCACATGCTCTGTGCCTGAGGTCCTCAGTGTTCCAGACTTGCCTTGTTGAAGTGCCTGACTAAAATGTGTGGGTACTTTGAGGTGTTTCATTCCAGTTGCTGTTGCTGCTTTTATTGTTTTATAGCTCTCTGTGCGCTTAACAACAATTTTCATGATGACCTCTGTTTTCCAGCAGCCAAAAGGTACCTAAAAAGACTCTCTAGCTGCCCCAATGCACTGGAATCATCATCACCAAACAATCCCCCATGGTTCTCTGTAATGTTTTAAAACACTTTCAGATGAAAGTGGAAATATCACTTATTCGGGAGAGTCCATCAGAGTATTTCTCATGGTTCTGAATGACTAGGCTTTTGGCATTGACTTGAAAAATTTACCATAAAGAGCCTTAAGAATATAAAACAAAATATCAGGAAGTTATAATTCTGACAGTTCTGCTGTAAAAAAAATGATAACTATCACTACCCTGGCATAGCTACCAGGGTGTGGCTGGGTTTCTATGACGATGTAAATCCCCATTTATTGATTAGCTAATTGCACATGGACAAGTTGAGTCTGCTAATCGGTCAATTAGTAGATTCTGAGCAATACATCATCAAGGGTTTTTAATGGAACACCTACCCTGTGCTGTGTATGTGCATATCGTAGTCAGTGAAAGTTGTTGCCATTGTCATTATAGGATAATGAAGGCTGTACGACCGTGAAGAGATCAATCAGTAACAAAGTATTTGATGTGCTTTGCCTAAAAAACAAGCCCTGTAAATGAAGACATGCAATAAACCACCCTGTACTTTTTCCAAACACCTCTTCATTTGTTTTGATAGATGAGAGCAGGAGCTAATTTGAAATCCTTTTGTGGTTTCATGACCTATTTCGGGTTGTCAAACCCCCCATACAAATCCCAGAGTGCATTGCACTTCCCGCCCCACCCGCTTCTTCTTCTCTTCTCCTGCGGTAATCGGCAGATGTAGCCGTTTCCCGTCCTTATTTTGAAATCAATCTTGATGGCCTGAAGGGAAAGCACACACATGCATGACTACAGGCCCGTACGGCCTTACCGAAGCTTCGGCTGAGCAATGAAGATGTAGATCCGCTCTTTGTATGCTAAGCAGGTTCATGCAATGCCGTCTTTCAATTTGAATTTATATCCCATATTAGCTACGTGCCCATCTTATGTTAACAGGTGGGGGGTGACAGTTACCACAATGCATTCTTGGCCCCTGAGGGCTGTCAGAAGTGGTATCAACTAAAATATTAAGAAACATTAAAATATTAATATCAAGATTCTAATAGCAGGTAGCTTAAATATTTCACCTGTGCGTACTGTGAGACTTGTGAAAGAGACATTTTTATGTGGGGGAAGAAGAGATACGCTGCAGGGACCAAATCAAATCCCCTCGGTCATTATTCTTTCGTTATAAAAAGGCAAAATGTCCCATGTTAGAGGAAAAAAAAAAAAAAAGTGGAAGGAAATGTACATGTTTGGAGCTGTAAAAGCACTTCTCTGGGAACGTTGCTTTTAAAGATGCATGCTCACCTAACTGAAAGCAGCACCTCCATTTAGCAGAGCGGCAGAGAGCACCTCTTAATTACTGCCGGCGCAACTAAAATAAGCTGCTTATTGTGAAACATGCATAGGAGAAAAACAGCTCCTCTTTATGCAATGTTCTCCAGCTTTAGCGGGCTGATAAACATCCTTTAATATCGGTGGGGGCGGGCTCTGCACTTGTTCTTTTGCTATTCATTTTTGGATGCTAAAAGGTTCGGTCTTTCTTCCTTTATTTTTGGCCGTTGTTTTTCAGATAGGCACAGATCAGGATTCCCGATCAGGATGAGTGTTCCATTCTGTACCTGCTTTCTCCCGATAATAATAATAAAAATAAAAATAAAAATAAAAAACTGCACTTAAGAACATGATGGGATTCAGCCATATGCAGAAAAATATAACAAAACATATGAATCAGAGATCAGTTATTTCAGTCCAAGAGGGCTCACCTTGTACTTAGAATCTATGGAGCTAATCTGAACAAGCTTGCACTTGAGTATCCCAAGGATCTCTGCCTCTTCAGTTTAGCCTGGTCGGTAACCTGATTGACAACTCTTTGTGTAAAACAATACGCTGGGACATCGTTTTCATCTGTACCGGACTCAACCTGGAAAAGTCTTTCATAGTTCACCTTGTTAAACTACTTCATGAATTTAAAAACCTCAATTATGTCTCCCTTCAGTCTCTTTTTGTTAAGCCTGAATAAGTTAAGTGCCCTGAGTCACTCCTTATGATTTTTGAGTTTCATACCCAACTAAAAGAGAGCTGAGCGTCTGGTGTCTTTCTTTCTCTGTGGTTAGGTGGTAAAAGAAATCTGACCTCCAGCTGAGCTTCATCTTTACCTATCGCCATTTTGTGACAAAGTAATTGTCATGTTGTGATTAGCAGCACAGTTCATCTCAGACATGACCGGGAAGGTTGGTGGTTCATGCCCCAGACTAGCAACTAGCCCCCTAAGATCAGCAAAGCGGTTGAGCCCTCGAAAAAGGCCATTTACACCTAAAGAAGATAACCCACTGCTCAGTTCAATCAAATGTATGTCACTTTGGTTAAGAGTACCAGTTAAATAACTGTAATGTAATGAAAAACATAAAACGTGGTTTAAAAAAAGGAATTTTTCAGATTAAAAAAACCCATAGGAAATAACATACACAGAAAATCACTCTACACATGAACTAACATTATATTTTTTATTAGAGTGTGCCTATGCAATACAATTGAATTTATGGCTTTGCATACTAAGTACAATATTGCAAGGTGTATTAACACAGTAGTTACACACAACTTAATTTGTAACTACCTAAACTAATACATGTTTAACGTGAAGCTCTGCAGGGTAATTAGTGGTGTGAATGTGGATTTTTCTGAGGAGAGTTTTCTTGTGTGTGCGCGCCGGCCCCGTGTGCCCAAAGCAGCTTGATGGCCCCATTAATCAGAACCTGTCAGTCAGGTGTGTTAATGACCCCCCCAGCGGTGCAGCCACTGGCTCCTGCCGTAGCTCCCGTGGGTTCTGGGAGGGGGGGGGGGGATTGCAGCACAGTCACAACCAACTAACCCCCTACCCCCCCGCCCCCGCAAAGACAACAAACCGCAAACTCACACGACCCGGCAAACCTCAAAAGATCACACCGTTCCCTTGTGCTTCTCTACCGAGCCCCCAATTAGATGGAGTCCTTAGGCTCACGGTGGGGACCGCAGCGGCCAGTGACCGCTAGATCTGGGAATTACCCGTGCTCTTTAATCACTGCGCTGGTGCTTCTTCACCACCATTCGGCACGATGAGGCATTTGCGCTCATTCGCCCTCTATCGCGCCTCCTCCTCCTCCTCCTTCCTCTGCGGGGAGACTTCCTCTGCGAAAGTCATTTGATTTACTTTTAAGCCAGACTTCAGGCCCACTCTCCGCCTTTGAAGCTAAAACTTCAGACATGCAGGCCACGTCTCTAATGAAAATAAATAAATAAAAAAAAAATAAATAAATAAATACATAAAACCTGACAAATTTTATTCATAAAAGTCTTTCCCCTCACTGAAAGTGATCCCCTAAAAAGGCTTAAAAAGTATGAATACTGTCTGCCTCCTGCACCCGATCCCGCGGTAAATGCCCAGCTCTGCTGAGGGTTGATATGGATATTGGTTTACATTAGGCCCTGTGACGTACTGGCAAGCAGACTCCTGCGGTGTGACTGATCAAGAGCTGAGCTGTGTGCTGTTACACATTCTAGCCTTCTGCACACTTCCACACCCATCACCTCTTTAGATACAGCGATGCGGCACCCATCACCTCTTTAGATACAGCGATGTCACACCCATCACCTCCTTAGATACAGAGATGCCTCACCCATCACCTCCTTAGATACAGCGATGCCGCACCCATCACCTCCTTAGATACAGCGATGCCGCACCCATCACCTCTTTAGATACAGCGATGCCGCACCCATCACCTCTTTAGATACAGCGTTGCCGCACCCATCACCTCCTTAGATACCACATCACCTCCTTAGATACAGCGGTGTCACACCCATCACCTCCTTAGATACAGAGGTGTCACACCCGTCACCTCCTTAGATACAGCGCTGTGCACAAGGATCTGCACACTTCCACACCCATCACCTCCTTAGATACAGCGATGCCGCACCCATCACCTCTTTAGATACAGCGATGCCGCACCCATCGCCTCCTTAGATACAGCGGTGTCACACCCATCACCTCCTTAGATACAGCGGTGTCACACCCATCACCTCCTTAGATACAGTGGTGTCACACCCATCACCTCTTTAGATACAGCGGTGTCACACCCATCACCTCCTTAGATACAGCGGTGTCACACCCATCACCTCCTTAGATACAGTGGTGTCACACCCATCACCTCCTTAGATACAGTGGTGTCACACCCATCACCTCCTTAGATACAGCGGTGTCACACCCATCACCTCTTTAGATACAGCGATGCCGCACCCATCACCTCCTTAGATACAGCGGTGTCACACCCATCACCTCCTTAGATACAGTGGTGTCACACCCATCGCCTCCTTAGATACAGCGGTGTCACACCCATCACCTCCTTAGATACAGGGTGTCACACCCATCGCCTCCTTAGATACAGAGGTGTCACACCCATCGCCTCCTTAGATACAGCGGTGTCACACCCATCGCCTCCTTAGATACAGCGGTGTCACACCCATCACCTCCTTAGATACAGCGGTGTCACACCCATCACCTCCTTAGATACAGCGGTGTCACACCCATCGCCTCCTTAGATACAGTGGTGTCACACCCATCACCTCCTTAGATACAGTGGTGTCACACCCATCACCTCCTTAGATACAGCGGTGTCACACCCATCGCCTCCTTAGATACAGCAGTGTCACACCCATCACCTCCTTAGATACAGCGGTGTCACACCCATCGCCTCCTTAGATACAGCGGTGTCACACCCATCGCCTCCTTAGATACAGAGGTGTCACACCCATCACCTCCCTTAGATACAGCGGTGTCACACCCATCACCTCCTTAGATAGAGAGGTGTCACACCCATCACCTCCTTAGATACAGTGGTGTCACACCCATCACCTCCTTAGATACAGCGGTGTCACACCCATCACCTCCTTAGATAGAGAGGTGTCACACCCATCGCCTCCTTAGATACAGCGGTGTCACACCCATCACCTCTTTAGATACAGCGATGCCGCACCCATCACCTCTTTAGATACAGCGATGTCACACCCGTCACCTCCTTAGATAGAGAGGTGTCACACCCATCGCCTCCTTAGATAGAGAGGTGTGGTGGTGGTGTGGGGGCGCTGCTGTTTTGTTCTAGGTGTAAAAGTGCCCTCTCTTTTTTTTTCAGGTGCCCTTTTTGAATCTCTTTCCCTCTGCCCATAAGTCAGACTGTGAGAGCTATTGCTTCCAAGTGTTCCAGCCAGAATGTATTCCAAAGTACGCTGGAGCACACGCAACCAATGGGTTTCGCACTTTGGTAAACCGTTTCACCAGTGGTTGCTAAGGTTAATTATGGTTGCTATGTAATTGCAATCATCACATCCAAGAATGCATCCGATACAGAGTTCATAATCTAAATACTAATATGCCAAACAATAAAATGGAATTATGGAACCATTATTTTGGAACAAAATTGGTTAGCATAATCTTTTAGTTAATCCAGCATAAAATGTAAATCATTTAACTTTCAGAGTAAAAAAAAAAAAAAACAATGACTTGAGGGATAAAGCAGATTTCCATTATCATTGAAATGCTCAGCTAATATTTCCAATCAGGGTTTGTCTCCAAAAATAGTCATGGTGATCTTATTTGGAAAATTGGCCAGAATTTTACACTATGTCCATATTTTCTCAATACTCTGCATATCCCTATAATACACATTAAAAATGAATTATTACCTCATTACATTTATGTTCTTGAAGAATGACTATACTAATTATTTTGTCAGAGGTACAGTGATGGTTCTTGCTGGTGCACTTTCCATGCAGAAACTCTGATAGACAGCTGATTTTTGGTTCACTTATAATCCCCTGCTGCTGGACGGATGGAAGGCAGAGGTGCAGCGGAAGAAATGCCATTGTAGCTGCATTGTGTAAGAAATAATGCCGACTCATCGGTTCATATTGCATGGCAGTTGTAGCTACTCTGGAGAAACTGAAAGATAACTTGGCACTGTAAATGGCCTGAGCCAGCTAACAGGCTAATTATTCAGGAGAAATAACCGATTCTCGTGGCCTTTGCTTTTGCTGACCACTGGAGGAAGTTAGAAGATAACTCTCAACCTTAAATGGCTTAGCAAGCTAACGTGCTAATGATTAGTGTTTTTCGGCCACCCAGCTCAGCTACAGTTAGTTTGTGGCTGTCTTGTTTTGAGAAAGAAACCGTGATTCTTAACTGTTAGGGCTGGCTGATTCAGCCTGTAAGTGCTTGGGTTGGGATTTTCCAGCAGCTGAATTTTCAGTTTTCTGAGATACATGTTTAGAAACAGTGTTTAAATGCTCTGTCACCCACCCCATTGACCTGCTGAATGCTGAGCACATTTAGTCGGAAATGAAAACTTGTCTGGCATGGCACAATACTTAGAGGCAGCGAGCACTGCAAGGCCTTGAACCTCTCAATTTTTTGGCCATGTCAACTCTAAGGTTTGCTTCATAGCTTTTTGTCAAGAACTAATTTTAGCGTTGATGTAGATGGTACTTTTCATCAAACATTTGATAGTCTCAAGCTAGTAGATTTAAACACACATCGACAGCCCTCTGATTTTATAAACAAATCATTTCCATGGATAAAGTGTTGCTTTTCTAATATTTTTAGGGGTGATGAGAGGGGTGGCTCTTCAGATCAACTGTCAACCAATAACAGTGGAAATTCAGTGAATACAAAGTACCATGTTGTTCCCCCTGCCGGTACATTGTACTTCAAATGTCATAGAATGTTGCAAAGAGACTCAATTTCCCATGAGCCCCAGCAGGCTAAACTTGATGTGACATCACACAGAACTCACAGCAAGGATCAGCAATGACTGAACTATCAGCTGAGGTGCAACTTCATCCCATCCCAGCATGGTGAGCACTCTCAGTCTTGCTTGGATCTCCAGCCAGCCACCCACCAAGCAGTTGCCAACCAAGCACAGATTGCATCTGTTGCCCTCTGGTTGTCACACCCGCAATGAACGTTGGCATTCACCCTCGCTACATTTCCTGCCAATAGGAAACCAGGAGGATATTCAACTCCCCAGCTCCCACACAAGCTGCACACCCCCTGGGAGCCAAGAACACCCACCGTCACCCCTGGTTACATCGGCCGTCATCTCCATGGAGACCCAAGGAGCCATCTGTTCAGTGGAACACAGTGTCCACGTCACTCAGATTGGTTCACACGTAGAAAAAACTGAGTCATGCCAAATCCTTACAGTACAAATTTCTACATTCTCTAATATTTATAAGTGATCTCAAAAACAGCTGAATAATATTGATCCCCCCACAATAATTCTCATTTTGTAATATGGGAAAAGTTAAGAAAGGGGGATAAGGGTGAAGCATGTGACCTTGCGAAAGAGTGCCCTTGTGTGCTTCTCCCATTAATAATTTCACCTACTTCAACTGACGATGCATTCCTGGTCTCAAAAACTATCTCTCATTTTGTTTTGCAGGTTTTAAAAAAACACACACAAGCTTGCCAGGGGTTCAGAATATTTTATAGACACTCACCTGATGCCAATGCCAGAGTATCCCAAGGTTTTATTGTACTGTTTTCAGATTTACTATGAGAATTTTTATGAATAAAAATGAATTATGCATTACTGCATTTGAGCTGTTTTTTTTTTTTTTTTTTTTTAAATATGTGGTTTCTATTTTTTAATGATGCCTTACATTTTGGCCTACATTCCCTGCAATACACATCAGTATTATTCCTCTCTCTGGGTACTTAGTTATAGGTTTCTGTCATCCCACTGCTCCAAAGTCCCCCAGCACTACCCACTGGACCCCCCCAAAAAAAAAAAAAAGGAAAAAGGATGCTCCAGCCCCACTGCTCCAGTACCTGCTGTCTACAGGTGATGGATGTTTTGATCATTATCATTTTCATCTTCAGAAAGGCTTACATCTGTGGACCTGAGGTCGTGGTCAGTCAGTCAGTCAGTCAGTCAGTCAGTCAGTCAGTCAGTCAATTAATCAGCCAGTCAGTCAGTCAGTCAGTCAGTCAGTCAGTCAGTCAGTCAGTCAGTCAGTTAATCAGTCAGTCAGTCAGTCAATTAATCAGTCAGTCAGTCAGTCAGTCAGTCAGTCAGTCAGCCAAAGAATCAATTAATCAGTCAGAGGATGGAGATTCAGTTCCCAGTTAGAGCCAAACTGAAACCATGTTAAGCTTTAAGCTAAAATTCAGCTGTGGAAATGTGGAAATGGAAAGTGAATAAATCAGTAAGCTGAGTAAGTTTGCTCTGTCAGGATCACAGTGTTTGGTAAATGTATGTCTGTGAAAAATGAGCAGTGATCAGAGACAGCTCTCAGTCACCCTGAGCCAAGTATCTACTCTAGTGTTGTCACCTCATTCATACTTTATTGTCTTAGATAATTCTGGACTCGCATCATCTGTCCATGAAATTATTTGAAAAGGTGTTGACCGACTGTGATGCAGAGAGTATTGTTATACTCACAACCGACGTCCCCCCCCGTCCACCCCCGTCCACCCCCACCCCACACTCAAACGAGACAAACAAAGTGAAGCACATTCCCCCACGCCTCCCAAGCTAAGCGCTGATCTGGGAGGCACCAGGAAAAAAAGCCCAGAAACAGAGTGGGGCCGTTCTGGTCCCGCAGCAGCCGTGCTGTGGTGCGAGATGTGAAGGGTGGTGGGCCGGTTGTTGAGGAGAGAACGGGGCCCCCAGGCCTGTGCCGCGTGCTGCCGCCTCCCACACTGCTCTAGCACCGCACTCATAATGAGCGGCGATTACATCACCGTCATCGTGGGCGGCGAAAGGGCAGCGCGGGCACGGTAGAAATGCATGGTCTTTAAAAAAACGTTTGATCCCTGTTATTTGCATTTTTAGTTTTAAACATGTAATAGAGATAAATATTAGGATTATTGGTAAATATTTTATAGGTAAAGATTGTTATTACTGTTATGAGTAGCAGTAGTAATAGCAGCAGCAGTAGCAGCTGTTGGAGTAGCAGGAGTGGTGTAAAAAGATCTGAAAAACTGAGGATGTCTTCAAGGTACAGATGCAGGCCATAGTGACTGATGACATCACAGGCAGCTCAGCTGGTGGGCGGGGCAGAGGGCAGCACCAGCTCAGCGTAAACAATCCCAGGCCCATATGAAAGAAAAAAAACCTTCCCTCATCCTGTTTTTTTTTTTTTTTTTTTTTTTTTTTTTTACAGTCCTGGAAGCTGAACCTCTCCTCACAGGGGGAGCGGTGATTGAAAGGTCCAATTACAGGGCGGTTATTGGGGAGTGTGTACGCACCAGGGCCCTATCTGAAGGACACGGCGCGGCGGACGGAGAAGGGATATTAATCTAACTGAGACTGTGTGTCTCTTCCCTTTGAGTTTTATTATGTCTCATTAGATCCTCTGCACTCTCTCTCTCTCTCTCTCTCTCTCTCTCTCCCCCTCTTTTCTCTCTCTCTCTCCTCTGGCTTTCCACCCCCTGTCTTTTTCCACCTCTCTCTCACTTCCTCCCCTCCTTTGGTTTTCCTTTCTTTGGTTGCCCTGTCCTTTCCTTTTTCTCTCTCTGTTTCTCCATATCTTTCCCCATTCTCTGTCCTTTCTCCTGTCTCCCATGACCCTTCTACAGGAAATGTTCACAGCCAACAGGAGTTGTATTTGGATATGACTCTAGCCATAAGAACTCAACTCTCTCTCTCTCCCACTCTCTCTTTCTTACCCCTCTTTTGCTGGTTGCTTTCTCTCTCCATACTCTGATTTTCTCTGACCTGTCCTTTGTTACCCTCTGTTTACTGTCTTCCTCTAAATCTGTTCTACTTCTTCGTATTTTCCCCCTAGTGATGGTCCTCTGTTATTCATCTTTCTTCTCCCTCTACTCAAACTATCTTCTTCCTTTCCTCTCACACACCGTATTCTCATCTTAGTGTCTCACATTCTCCTGTCTCTGTACCCCATCACCTCCTCTCCTCTTTTTCTCTATTCACTAAGTTTTATTTATTTATTTTATTATTTTGGGTTGGTTAATGTAGGATCACTTATGTAATGTGAGGCTGAGTGTGCCTGTACTCTTGTGAAAGTATCTGTTTCTCTCTCAATTACCGTCACTTCACATTCACATGTATGTGTGTGTGTGTGTGTGTTTTTTCGTGCTGCGTCCGCTGATTGAACATGCTTATTATGAGCTGATGTGTGTGTGTTTGTATGCATGTTTGTACCTCACCTCACCGTTTAGCCCTGCCGAGATGATGCAATGCTCCAGTAATGGAGAGGAGGTGTTTTTTTTTTTTTTTTTTTAATGAAGATCATTTATCAGACGCTGCACGGCAGAGTGCCGTACTTCCCGGTGAGCGAGCGTACTGGCCTGTTCAGAAACCTGACAGCGCAAACTAACTGATTCAGGGGGACTTTGTGTGAAATGGGCTCCCGCGCAGCGAGTGAGTAACGACTTTGCCACGCGCGCGTAACCAGAGGGTTCTCTGTTCGAATGTGATGGAAAGAAAGAGAGAATGGGGGGAAACAGATAAACGACCAAATCCTTACAAAGGAAGGAGGGGTGGTTACATCATATTGAGCGAGGGCCTGCCTCTTTGGCCCAGATACTCAATTAAACATGAAACTATGGCTGTGCCCCCTCAGCCCAGCGTCTTAGGCTGGTAAAAACCTGCTGCTTTTCCTTCTCTACTCCAACTTTTATTATATCTCACATTTCATTTATTAATATATGCACATATTCTTTTCATTGTCTTTGGCCCATGTATTATTTCTGCATTTCATATTATTTTTAATGTTTATGTTTTATTTATTGCAATTCATAGTTTCTTTATTTTGAGAGTGCCCTGTTTAAAGAAAAATAAAAATCATAATCAATATTTAGATCTTTAAAAACAATGACAACAGCTATAATAATAATAATAATAATCATCATCATCATCATCATTAAAGATCTAAAAGATTATTATTATTATTAAAGATTAATATTATTATTATTATTATTCTTATACTTAAATATTAAATAGGAGACTGAAGACTGTAGATGGCTTGGCGGTGGAGATGCAGCTGGTGGCTCATATAAAAGCCACAGTGAAACTCAAACACTGGGAGATAATGTGAAATAATGTAGAGCAAGTGATGCGCTGACGGGCAGAGACAGGAGCTCCAGAGCCGCACAGCTGGCTCCCTTAAGTTAGTAATAGCCCACCGCTGTCCCTCTCCACACAAACGCTCGGTCTCAGGGCTCAGCACAGTCTGTACAGGCCATCTTACGCAGATGAATCCACGGATACGGAAACCATGGATACCGAATGACTTTCATAAGCAATGAAATGAAAATCTGCCCAGTGGGCAAAAAAAAAAAAAGAATGTTTTTTTTTTTTTCCCAACCCTATCATTTCTTCAGTTAAATAAAGGTTCTCCTGGGAGAGCAGAGGTGCAGCGTGGGATGGGCTGTAGATGTTTTGGGGGGGTGGTCAGGAGATTGGGTTGCCATTGGCTGTAGGTGCTGGAAGGTCATACACCAATCAGGAGCCAAGCTGTCTGGCATCTGGAATGTTCCGTGTTTCCAAGCTGTCTCCATGCAAGCTCCAACTGCTTCAGCTCAGTCCTTTTTTTTTTTTAATATATTTTAAAAATGCATATTTTTCCCTTGGAGAGGCAGTTGTTTGACACATTAGGCCTTCATGGGCCTCCAGTTACCACTGGTGAATGACATGGCTCTCCTCTGATCCATGCTAGCTCTCTCTCCTGTGTTTCTGTGTGAACCAGCCTCCATTTTGTCCCCCAGCTCACAGGCATGCGCACCTGAGAAGGAGCCAAGATTCTCCAGCCACAGCGCCCCTGGAGCAAAGCACACGCACAGGACCAGAGAGCAAAAGCAGCGCTGACAGCAATGCTGTGATGTCCCACATCAGCACATAACACAGAGCTGTTCGACTCCAGGCCTGCAGGGCGGCAGTGTCTGCTGGCATTTGCTCCAACCGCATTCCGCCACCTGATTTTCAGCTATGAGCTCATCTCCTCAACAAATAGTCATACTGATCAGTGAAATAAGGTTTTGAAGTGCCTGGCCGGAGCAAATACCAACAGATGCTGTAGCACTCAGATTGAAGGAAAGACTCGTCACAGACTCTAAGTCTGTAACAGCAGCAAAGGGCAGGAACTCCTTTTCCCAGGCTGCTCTCTGGTCCTGTGCGTGTGCAGTTTTTTTTTTTTTTAAATTCCATAAATCACACTTTTGCATATTCAAGTGGTTGGTTTGCTCATAGATTGAAAGATATTAAAATGTTTCATATAGGGTCCCAAAAACAATGATAATTCATGAGCATATCAAAGACATTTCGCTAAAACCTCATTTAAAGCTCTGTCTAAATGATTGGCTAATTAAATAATAAGGAGTAGGAGCTGGTGTGAAACCCGTGCACAGATGCTGCCCCCAGCTCCTCACAGGGGTTCTCAGGACTGGAGATGAGCGGCTGGAAGGTCCGGCCCTGAGGGGACGAACCCCTTTTCCTGGCTGAGCCGCTCAGAGCTCAAGCTGAGTTTAGAGGAATGCCAAATTAGCCAGATAAAGAAGCCTTCACCTCCAGCTGCACCTTAGAGGCTCTCGCCGTTTCCATGGCGAGGATGGGGTGGGGGGAGAAGCAGGGCTCAATGCACCTCTATGATAAATGATCATGTATCCAACAACATACTTGAGAATGTCTAGAATCAGAATTTCTGGCCTAAATTCAGCCAAACACACTCTGGCTGCATTAAAACGGTCAGCTTGACTTGACGGAAATCTTGAGGTTTTAACAGAAGCCTTGCATGGGGTTGTGCTATATGCTGTTGTCATCACTTTGTATGTAGTGTGAATTATTTATCTGTTTAATGAATATGTATAGTAGATGTAAATTGCTGGATATAATTGTATAGTGTATTGTTTGCTGTTTATGTTTTTTCATGGGGATAATAAAGTTTTTATCTTATGTAGAGTCTGATTTTTTTTTTAATCAGAAATGGGGGGAAAAAAATCAGATTTAGGACACCTGAAGCTGGTTGCTTGAGTTCGGGCTTTGCCTGGTCAAGGGCATTTTCAAGTTAATCAGAACTGACTTTAGTCACTTTGGGGCCCCATACTGCTCTACTTAAGGGTGAAAAGAACACATTCTAATGGACACGCTCACTTGTCTCCAGTGGGATATATATAAGAAGATGATATTGAGTATAAAGTCTGTTCTGATTGACTAGCGTACGTCTTTAGATACTGAGCGTCTCACTGAATGGAGCCATCCCTTCTTCTTAGTGTTTCTTTCCAGATTCTCTAAGGTCCGTCCTTCAAACATGTCTTTTTTTTTAATCATTTTTTCTCTCTTGTTTTCTCTGTTTCTAAAACTCACATTTTCTCGCTTTTTTTTAATCTTTGGGTCTTCCCCATGTAGACCCCCGGCAGAGAGTTTACACAGCCTTTGGTAGAGTAAGTCACTGCCATGTTAAAAGAAAAATGAAATAGTAAAAATAATAAAAACAAAAGCAATGCATCCTGTTATGTCCTTAGAATCTGAATAATGATGCCTGACCCTTTTTGAAAAGCATATGGTTTGTGGTTTCACCTTCTCCTCCTTTGTAAAATGAAGCCTTTCGCTGGTACAGAATGCAGGGGACGTGTGCAGTGACCCCGACAGTCTCAGAGAGATAGTTTTATTAAACCTCTGCTGCGAATTCTCCTCTCAGTCCCGCTGCACCTCGTACTGTATGGCCGAGAAACCTCAATCCCCTGCCCAGAGCCAAAGTGACAGGGCTGCTTGTTCTTTGAGAATAAAACCTCCATGTTTAACAAGGTCGTAAAAAAGAGAGGGAGAGAGAGAAAGAGAGAGGAGTGAAGAAAGGCGGGGCTGCGGAGCGTTTACAGTCAGCGTTTCCGCAGGAGAGAAACGTCTCGCTTTTACGACCCCGCTGGCGAGGAGCGGGCCGGAAGGGTGTTTGGAGCCACAGCTCTCCAGCTTCTCGTAAGTCCCCTGCTGAATCAAAAGGCCGGATCCCCTCGTTTGTAGAGCCGCCCTGTGTTCACGAGGCTGGTCATATAGCCTCCTAACGCTCGTCGTTCTTTGGTCCCGGCCTGAACCTCTTCTTAATCACGGCTGCACTCCTTTAATTGGAAACGGACTCTCGTTAATTCCTTTGTCAGATACGGGCACCGGGATGTGGGGGGTGGCGGGTGGAGGGGGGGTCTCCTTTTGAATTAAATCAAGTTCAGCGTTAATGTGGACACCCCCATATCTGCAGCTAATTTGGTTCCATTTCTGCAATGGCCATAAAAGTGTCTGTGATTTAAGAGTGCAAATGAAGTCGCACTCTGTGTGTATGTTGAGTGGGTGGGGGGAGTAGGGGGGCGAGCTGATGATGTTGTTGAGCTGGGAGTCTCATGCATTAGCTGCTGCAGTGCCAGCCAGGGTTAATTGCACAGGCACACAGACACACACACACTCACACTCACACACACACATTCACACAGATGCATGGGCACACAGCACCCACCTACACACACACACACACAAACACACACACACACAAGAACCCACCCACACAAACACACACATGAACACATATCACACCTGCATACACATTACCACACACACACACACACACACACACACACACACACACACACTGCACTCAGTTACCAGCTATGATCTCTAAAGTCGCTACATGTTCATCCTGTCAGGTCTTTCGCAGGGGTCAGAAGAGATGGTACATAGAAGGTAAATTGGTAATTCTGGTCTTTCCACTGAGAAATGCAATTAGATCCTATGAGGCGTTTGTGTGTGTGTGTGTGTGTATGTGTTTGCATTCATGCGTGCATGTGCGTGTGTGTTAATGTGTTCTCCTGTGTGTTGTGTGAGTGTGTGTGTGAGTGTTTGCATTCATGCGTGCATGTGCGTGTGTGTGTATGTCTTCTCCTGTGTGTTGTGTGTGCGTGTGTATTTGTGTATACACTCACAGTATCAAACAAATGACTTTCATTGGCTGCACTGGCTCATTCTCCTCTCCCCATTTCAGTCGCGCACATTCAGGGCCCCGACGCTCTGATTAAAAATGACTGCGACTCATTGTAGTATCCATCAACAGAGTGCACAGCGTTCTGAAAGAGCGAAGTTTACTCTCCCCCCGACGCGGGCACTGGCATTGTTTGTGGAAATTGACTACTCTACATTCAGCGTGGAACAGCCCTGCCTCTAAATTAACTGTTGTCCCCACAGAGACAAACGTGTGTGCACTCTTACTAATGAAGTCTTAAAATGTCTAACATCAGCTTGGGGCCCAGGGAACGAGAGGAAAGAAACAGAAAGAATAGACATTAAAAGCCCTGTGTGTTCATACCTGACTGCAGGTGAGTACCCAGAGAGTACACCTGTGGACATGTGTGTTTTCGAGGATAAAATATTTTTGCCATTGTTTGAACAGGTTTGTTGAGTAAGAATTCAGTAGGTGTGACCACATGTGAAGATTTGGGTATATGAAAATTTCACCAATATACTGACATTACATCCCATATTTTTTCCCAGCACTCACACACGCACACACACACACACACACACACACACACACACACACACACACACACACACACACACACACACACACACACACACACACACACACACACACACACTATTTAAAGCTTGGTTATGCAGGTTTTTGTTTCCACTAAACACCTTAGCCTAAACATTTTAACATTTAACATTTAACAAATGCCTTAATGTAAAGCCATGTAATGTGATATAACATCTAGTACTTATGTAATGAATTACGTACTCCAGAGATAGGCCAGGTCACCTATAGATCTTTCATATAAGGACATGACAATAGTCTTCATTGTCAGTTGTTTGTGAGCTTATCAAGACATGTACTAAAAATGTCACATTACACAAATAAACAGAGTTCTTAAGTAGCCAACAGCAGGTGTAGGTATGAAGTTATGACACAGGTATGGCCGTTCTTGACTTAGGGTCACATGACTGCTTTGCCTTTACCAGCTCCCTGATTCTTCCCACACGTTTTTCCGCTACCATCGCTAGGCTCAGGCAGGAGCCGCCGTGCAATTGTGTGTCTCATTTCCATGATAAACGGCCGCATCCCCGCGCATATGCGACTCACTCCGTGACCTCGCGAGACGCGGTCACCCCGGAAACCGCGCTCGCGTCCGCCTGTCCTCGAGCGAACCCTGGGAGGTAACCTTCACGAACACGCACGCCGCCGCACATGCTGCCAGGCCGTTTTGTGACGTTTCGGTCTCTGGGGCTTCTTCCTGTTTCCAGGACGGCCACCGAGTCCTTCACCAACGGTTCCAGAGTGGTGATGTCACCGCCCCTCCCTCCCTGCCCCCTCCCAGATAGTGGTGATTTACGTTCCCCTTTTCACCAAATTCTGGGAGCATTAGCAGATTGAGGCTGGTTTTGAAATCCACACTGTCCTTTTCTCATGGGGCATCGCTGTTCCCAGGAGGCCGTCGACTTTTGCACTTAACTTTGAGTTCTTTCTTTATCAGCGGGTTGCATGTAGTGAACAAAATCACTGGCATGCATGTGCATTTATGTATGTGAACCTGTGTGGGTAAAATGGTCTGTGCCAGGGGTGGTGAAAATATTGACTGGTCAGTCAGCCTGTCTGTCTGTCTGTCTGTCTGTCTGTCTGTTTGTCTGTCTCTTTGTTATCATACTGAGAAACAAATAGATGATGTTAAACCCAAAAAGTTGAGGATTCTAAGAGACAACTCCCCCTGAGATGAAGATTCAAAGTGGGGATTTCTGTCAGTGACTGAGAGGCCTGTCTGTGAAAGAAAGAAGAAAACAAAACAAAAAAAACATCTACAATTGCAAATAATGACAGGGGAGAAACTCTGTTGTTGGTTTAATTAGAGGCCACAGAGAGTAGCATCGCATTGGGTTTGTGGCTCAGATGAATTCAGTGATGCTTTCTACTTCACCCCATACTGCCACCGGTGTCAGAATCAAGAAAAAAGACCCACTGTCAAATTTTTTTCTTTCTTTTTTTCCCCCTTCTTTTTCTGTTCTTGTTGTTACTGATAAATATGCCAGCCCTCTCACAATGCCAGGACATATTTCAAAGACTGCTATTGAAGAAAATGAGATGGTTATTTTGTGCTGCCGTGGAAATGTACCATTCACTATATTTGCAATATTGTCATAATTATTTTAAGAGAGCGTACCTGTCTTCAGTACCATTTTTCATCATTTCTAAAGGTTCCTTCATTCAATGATTCCCCTCTACTGCCATTTTAGATTTTCCAATATTTTGGAAATATAAAAGTAAAAAAAGTACAAAAAATAATTAAACTGCATCATATCCTCAACTCCAATACCCACCTTTTCTTATCAGAAACATAATCATTGCCATAAACCAATCAGGTTTTTATGCATAACATGCAACCAGAATATGTGTACTTTATTAGACTTTGAAAAAAAAGCAAGGTGATAATTTGCCGAAATTACTCAGCCATATTTACCCTGCACTATACTACAGAGAACTATCATTTGCTAACCATTATATTTAATTCATAATGTTCAGAAATTATACAACTGGCCATGCATGAGCATATGGCTGTATTCAGCATGTGTAGAGAGGTGCTTTCTCTTTGGTGTATAAAACAGACCTCTGGGAGATGATTGTCCTTAATTGTATAAGGTAATTGCTTGGTGTTTGGTCAGCATTGGTCAAAATGTTCAGCTGGCGAATAGGGAGGAAGTGTTAATCCGAATTTGCGTTTGCATTTTGTGGCAGGTACCACCCCTGTTCACGATGACACACTCAGTGGAAGAGCAGTCAAATACCATTCAGGCAGAGTTAGGGCTGGCTGCACGTTGAGCGCCTTGTGAATTTCAGCTTTATTTTTTTCAACAGAAAATCACTCATCTTTATTTAATTACACAGCGCTCAAATGTTATGCAATGCTTTCTATTCACTCTTGTGTTTTCATATTACGTGTCCTCCAAACTTCTCACTCAGACTGAGGTTTGAACATTGAAAAAAGGTTACAGTAAATAGCTGATATTACCTTGTAATTGGGACAAAAAACACTTTCTACGTTTAGTGCATCAAACCTTCATTTGTCTTGCAGAAGATGCTGGTTATTTTTTTTTGTAGAATCAGATTATCTAAAGAAGATAACTTGCAAGCGTTTTGTAAGTTAATTACATCCTTTTCTAATAACATATGTACTCAAAAGCACCCAACATTTTGTGTTGTATGTGATAGCTATTAAATGAAAATTTTGAAACTAAATTTGATGCAGTGTTTATTAACCCTACCTCACAATACCAAAGCCAGCTTCTGATTGTATGGTGAATGTATGGGCGTATGGATAACTTTCATGACCTTTATTTTTTGGGTTGCTTTTTTACTGTCCTGACACAAGAGAAAAGAAGACCATTAGTGATTCTACAATAATGTTCTCTCTGACTTAAACAAACAACAAACAAATAAATAAATGCACAATCTTTTAAGTATCCCACTAAATATTCCATCCATCTCAAGGCTGCATTGCACTACCTACGGAAACATCCTCACGGCTGTTGGCTGGAACTTCAGGACCATCAGCATAACTGAGCGGCTTTTGGCTCCGCTTTAGAAGCACGCCTTCAAACAGAGTCATTTAATCTCTTCCCCAATAATGTATGGCCTGTTCATTGATCAACAATTCTAAAGGGTAAATTAAGTGAGTAAAGTCTTAATCGCTGAGGGGGAAAAAATGCGTAAACAGCGTACTTTCAAGGAACCAAAGCCCAGCTTGCTTCACCTCTGCTCACCTCTCATGACCTTAAACTCACCTCAACTTACATTACCTGACCTTACCTTAATTAACTTACATGACCTGATTTCACCTTAATTAGCAAATATAAGTACAAATAACTGAATGACATGACCTTACCTTTATCACCTTAAATTATTTTAACTCACCTTAATAACCTTACCTGTTTTTAATTCACCTTCATTGCCTCACCTAACTCACCTCACCTTATTCTAAGTCACCTTATTCACCTTCCCCTGTGTTAACTCCCCTCAGTTACCTTCCACTGAGTTAACTACCCTCAGTCACCATACACTGAGTTAACTCCCCTCAGTCACCGAACACTGAGTTAACTCTCTTCAGTCACCTTCCACTGAGTTAACTCCCCTCAGTCACCTTCCTCTGAGTTAACTCCCCTCAGTCACCTTCCTCTGAGTTAACTCCCCTCAGTCACCATACACTTAGTTAACTCCCCTCAGTCACCTTCCACTGAGTTAACTCCCCTCAGTCACCATACACTTAGTTAACTCCCCTCAGTCACCATTCACTGACTTAACTCCCCTCAGTCACCATACACTGAGATAACTCCCCTCAGTCACCGAACACTGAGTTAACTCCCCTCAGTCACCATACACTGAGTTAACTCCCCTCAGTCACCTTACCTTGTCTTACATCACCTCAGTAACAGTCTACCTCCCCTTGTATTAACTTTCTGTAAGCACCTTACTGTGTGAACCAACCTTAATGTCCTCACCTTACATTTGCTCGCCTTGATAACCTTTCCTCTCTTACCTCACCTAATTTTACCCACTTCACCTGACTTCACCGTGCTCTGTTCTCATCTGCACCATGCTAGTCAGAGAAAGTAGAGACCACTGCAATATTTATTGAGATAATTTCCTTGCGTCCTCAGGGCTCCTCTGTTTCTATCCGGTACAGTCCGGTCTAGTCATTAGTGATCATGAATGAACGAAATGAGCGACTGTTTGAAAGCGTTTCACGATGTTGAACTTTTCTTGTTAGCCAAGTAGGCTGCTGCTGGGATGTGTGTGTGTGTGTGTGTGTGTGTGTGTGTGTGAGTGTGTGTGAGTGTGAGTGTGAGTGTGTGTGTGTGTGTGTGTGTGTGTGTGAGTGTGAGTGTGTGTTTGCATGTGTTGTGTGTGTGAGTGAGTTTGTGTGCATGTGTGTGTGAGTGTGTATGTGCATGCCTGTGTGTGTATGTCTATGTGCATGTGTACATGTGTTTGTGTATGCTTCTTTATGTGTGTGTGCGTGTGTATGTGTGTGTGTTTTTGCCGCTTTCTCCCCTCACAAACTTCAAAGATTTTTTTTGTAGTTTTATGCCCCAAAACCCTGGCCCAGATGCCTGACACCGAGCCAACCCGTCCCGGTTAATCCGAGGGGAGCTGAGCACATCATACAGCCTGCTGCCAGTCAATCAGGCCATCACCATGTCACCGCGCCTGATAAACGCTTATGGAGGGACTGCCTGTGTGGCGTCACCGAGGGGCGTTTCAGACAGAAAGTCTCATCTCACTGATTCTGACCCTCATTTCTTCTGAGGTAATGTGTCTGTATTGGGACCGTCATTCTCTCTCTCTTTCTCTCTCTCTCTCACTCACTCCCTTCTCCTCACTCCCTCATCCCCACCTACTCTCTCTCTCCCTCATCCCTCTCCCCATCTCTCGCTCTAAAAGAAAGACTTTAAAAAAAAGACTTGCAATGATTTCATCCATCGTCAAAGACAGGCAATTTTTCTGGTGACCTTCAGCATCCTCCTATCATGTAATGTTATAAGATGTTCTGTCAGATACACTCAAAGTGTACTTAGATGTTCTTCTTCTTGTCTTTGAAAAAATTTGTGGTGGAAATGGAAATCCATGACTTACACCTCAACTCTCTCTAGACCTACCCCCATTTCCCGCTCTCTCTGTCTTGCCCTCCTTCACTCCCTCTCTCTCTCTTTTGCTATCTTTCCTTCCCTTCCTTCTGTCCTTCTCCCATTCTCTCTCTCTCCCTCCCCCTCTCTCTCTCTCTATCTCTCCCTCCCTCTCTCTCTCTCTCCCTCTCTCTCTCTCTCCCCCTCTCTCCCTCTCTCTCTCTCTCTCTCTCTCTCTCTCTCTCTCTCTAGCACAGGCACACTGTACATCCTCATCATCCTCAGGACAGAAATGAAAGCTCCTGTACCATAATTCCTGGATTTTTATCGATTTTTCTCATGTCATGAAGAGTTATTTTTAGGCTGTACTCCGCACCTGTCTCACGAGTCAGTAGGTTCCTAACCCCCTTTTGAAAGCAGTCCCATAACCTTTATCATGACATCACAATTCCATGAGAGACTGGTCTATATCAGGTGGAGTCTTTATTTTTAACTGGTTAAAAAAATAAACACCTACAACATATTTGTCTATGAATGTTGAATACATATTTACATCTCAGACCTATATTACACTTGGATTCCTCTGGATGTCAGACAGGTTAATTTCCTGTGTCCGTAGCGGGGGAAGACCATTAGCAGCTATGGCTGGCGGTCTGCATTGGTGAAGCAGCTTTAGCCCTCGTAACATTACAGAGAACATTTATCCTAAGCGACTTACAGTTGATTTGGCTAACCAAGGGCCAATCTTTTTGCCCTTGCTCAAGGCCCAACCAGAGGCCATAGCCTCTCCAGGCTGATATAATGGAGATTTCTCTGAACCTCATCAGCCTCACCTCTCATCTGTCATCAAAGATGCGCTCCACATGCTGTCATACAAAATAAATCAAATCAGATCAAATTAAGTAACGTCATTTCATTTGTTCAGCCCATTTGTTTCACAAAACTTTGCCGTGGTTGCAGGCCCGAGTCCTCTCAAACACAAGCTCAGGGCGACAGTGACAGGGAGGATCACGCTAATATGCAGGGAAAACAGGAGAGAAACTTTGGGAGGAAGCAGGGTTTATAATCCTGGATATGATTGGTTGTGCCAGGCTCATATCAGTCATTAACCCGCCATCCTGCACTTGGAACTGAGAAAAAACCAGCAAGTTTATTCATTTTCAAAACTCTTTCCTATTTTGTGAAGTGTCTCACAGAAACCCCCTGGGATACAATTAAAACACCTTAAAATCACCATTCTCTGTAGTGCCGTTTTATTTATTGAGAGAGTGTGTGTCAAAGTGAGAGGGAGAAAACACCCCAGCTCCTCATCCCAAAACCAGGCAATAAACCAAAATACCTCCACTGAGCCACTGAGCCACTGAGTACCACAGCCAGAGCTGTTTAAATTAAGGGATGGAATCCTATTAAGCCATTCATTTGCTCTCATTTCTGGTGTTTATTTATTTATTTATTTACTTACTTTGGATTCATATTATGTGTGACTATGTTTGTTTTAACGTTCATTGCTCTTTGCAGGACAGCACTCTGAGAATCATGTTGGACATTATTATTATTATTATTATTGTTGTTGTTGTTGTTGTGATTAGTAGTAGTAGTAATAGTAGTAGTACTAGCAGTAGTAGTAGTAGTATTAGCGGTAGTAGCAGCAGTAGTATTAGCGGTAGTATTAGCAGTAGTAGTAGCAGTAGTAGTAGTAGTAATAGAAGTAGCAGTAGTATTAGCAGTAGTAGTAGCAGTAGTAGTAGTAGTAATAGAAGTAGCAGTAGTATTAGCAGTAGTAGTAGTAGCAGTAGAAGTAGTAGTTTTAGCAGTAGTAGTAGTTATAGTAGTAGCAGTAGTAGTAGTAGTATTATTAGTATTAGCAATAGTAGTAGTCGTAGTAGCAGTAGGATTAGTAGTATCAGTAGAAGTAGTATTAGTAGTAGTAGTAATAGTATTATTAGGGCGTGCTACAGCAGACCACTCGCAGAGTCATAGTGACAGCAGGCGTGCAGCACCAGGGGGAAAAGGGTACTAAGTATACAGGCCCAAGGGTTTGAAGGGACCCACGAAAATCTGGGAATTTTATTTATAAAGAGTGGAGGGGCCCTCAGAGCCTGCCTGTGTACAGGGCCCAGAATTTCTCACTGCACCCCTGAGTGACATACAGTGTATCTGAATTCAGGCTAATGTGAACACAGCATAAGAGCGCACACTGTTATATAAGCTGTCATCTTCTGATATCAGATTCACAGATGCTCTCGCAAATCAGAGGCTTGCTTGTTGTTGTTGTTGTTGTTGTGCGGAGAAGCTAAGCACTCATGCCTCATGTAAAGTAAATGACTATAGATGCTGTGCGCTTTCAACATGTTCGTTCTGTGCGACTGAATCGTTTCATGGAGCCCAAACAAACTCACAAAACATCTTGTGAAGATTCCTTTACAGACAAGCTTTTTTCTCTGATGGCTTACTCTCTCTTTGACATAATAATGTGTGCAGTCAGATGCACCCAAAGTGTGTATTTAGATTTTTCCTGATTCATTCGTACATCAAAAAAAAAAAAAAAAAAAAACAGTTAGGAAATATGATTCCAAAGATAAGCCCAATTTAATCTAATTTACCCACAATCCACTGCAGTCCAGTATCACGTCTTGTTTCTCTCTCTGTTCAAGTGATTTTTCTCCTCGCTTAGACCTTGTGCTCTGAAAGAAACCACACCAAAATTCACTGGATCTTTCAAACATGATGACTAATCGAAGTCTGTGAGCTTCTGAGATGAAAACATAGACCTTTTTCATACGTATTGTACATTAAATAAAAGAAAAATCAAGGCTTCCAAATTGCTTATCTTTCCCACAGAAAAAAACAATGCCAGATTTGTCTCTGAAATGATGTGCACAGTCCCAATTTATTGTCAAACCCTTGGAATTTCATTGGAGAAGAAAGGTCTGAAACTGAGGAGAACAATTTCCATTGTCAAAATTCTGTGAACAGCATTTGATTGACAGATATGCTAGCCATTCTTCCAAGCCAATAATACATTGGTCCCCCATATTTATTTTAAGATGGTGTGAAGTAAGTAAGTAAGTAAGTAAGGTGTGAAATTACAAATGTGTTGTTTAGTTACAAGCAAATGTATAACATGCTTATAACAACTGATTAACAATAATCCTATGATACGCCACCCACAATTTTTGACGCTTGGATATGGGCTCCATTAAATACTTCATGATGTATAACAAGCTGATCATAAAGTTTAGGTACAATAAGAGTTATTACACTATTTAAAGCTGCCAAACATCTTATGGATGGTATATAAGGCCTACTTATTCAAAGACTTGATAATATTTATTGGCGTTTATAGAGGAAGCTGCCATTTGTTTAATAGGATTTCTAAATAAACAGCTACACACACATTACCCTGTTGATTTATTTAGTATTGCAATTTGGCACCTGATAATTTAAACATTGTTCATATCATGTGACATTTATGATTCTGTGCCTCACAATAGCTCTCTAGATAGAGAGTAGGATTGTCGTCTTTTCTTTTTTTTTTAACGTGGCTGGTGCACTTGATGTAATTAGCTGCTGCCTCTGTGATTCACATCTTTGCTTATTCTCCACTTATATTCACTTGTTATATTACATTATCATATCACATCATATATATTATATACCATATCATACATCATGGCATATAATAATAACTATTACAAACATTTTGAAAGTCTGCAAGTCTGCATTTAAACACTCTTGGTTGACTGTGATGATGGTATATTTCTAATATGAACGCCTTTATGGTGCCAGATTATGTAAACCAAGACTCGTTGTTCTCACAGCCATGTCCTTCCCTCATGTTAATGTACCGGTGCCACTCTCATACTTCCAGTCTGTCAAACAGGAGGAGAGAATAAAAACAAGCGACTCAACCTGTATTTTACCTTCTTGCTTGCCACTGGTGAGAAGCTTAACGTTAGATAACAAGCAAATGACTTATTTACCGTTGCATGCGTAGTCTTCAGCTGAGCCGAGTTTGTCTGGAGGTCTGACAGCAGGTTAATGCTGTGACTAGCTGAGAAGCAAATTATGAATTTATCATCGCATGCGTATTCTTCATCCAAGCAATGTTTACGCTGTCTAAATAAAAACCTGCTCCTGCTCTTGGGTGCCTGCGACCTAAAATGAACCTACACAGAAATTCCAAACATTTGTTTGGATGATCACGACCAAATACACAGGCAATACAGTATTTAAGTAATCTTTTTCCTGGCTAACATTAGCTGGTGTAAATCAAACTGAAAGTAGGGCAAGCTAACAGATCCAGACCAAACCTTAGAGACAGCAGGATTCTTAGGCGTATTTGTGACTGTGGATATGACAGAACCCAGAGAGACTAAAGCGCAGACAGAGATAATTAATAAACGGGAGTTTATTAATCAGCCAAAGACACAGTCCACAAATCCAAAATCAGAGTCGGTAATCAGGCAGAGGTCAAAACCAGAGAGACTCAGCAAAAGTACAAAACACAATCCAGGAGAATGGTAAAAAACAGGCAAAAGAGTTCATAATCAGGCAGGCTCAGCAAAAGTACAAAATCGGCAATCAGGAATCGATAAAACAGGAAACAGGCACAGGTAATAACAGGCTGGCAGGCAGGATGAAAAAGGCTTGTAACGAAACAGGTACAGAAAACACTGAGACGAACTCGCAACGAACAAAAGACAAGGCAGGGTATAAATCCGCAGACTAACAAGCAATGAGACACAGGTGTAACAGCAGGGCAGGGCACAGAACGAACACAAAAGCACATGGACAGGGAACAGAAAACAAAAACACGGAAACAATCGAACAAAACCGATAGAAACAGAAACAATAGTTCAGATCACCCCACATTACTGACAGGATATGCAGCCATGTGCAGTTATGCAGGACTCCTGAACCTGATAAGACTATCTAAGCACTGCTATGTGACAGTCTTTTGATTGCAGATTGCATCTTATATAGAGAGACCATACTGGTAATTAATATTGTAATTTATCTGTACTGCATGTGCAGTCTCATGGCCCATTTTAGTTATGATATACTTAAAGGAATATTTCAAAATGCAAGACAGTTTCATTGGGTGTTTGCATTATTTGGTGTTTACCACTTACTGTATGTATAGAGAGAAAACAGTGAGAAAGTAAGAGAGAGAGTGTGAGAGAAATAAAGGTATGTAAGGACATATAGCATTATCTTAACACAAACAGTGGACTGTAGATTAAAAAAATATGAATGTCCTTTTTACACCAAACGCTGTTTACAGTAAATGTAAAAGTTTTTGACATTTGGTATTTGATGAAGTACTTTATTGCGATTAAGCCGCGGCCCTAAAGCGTTTGTGCTGAGTGGAGCAGGAGACGATAAGAGGAGACAGGACTTCACATTGGCTCAGGTGCGGCTTGGCTGAGAAGGTCAGAAAACGCTGCTCAGAGGGGCCGGTTTGTTTGGATTTGTGTGCGCCCACGTCGGAGACGGGCCCCGTTTGCGCTACACGGCCGAGCTTTTATGACACCTTATTGTTACTCCCTGACAGTTGTTAGAATGTAGAGGGATTTATTTTATTTTTTTTTATTTTACCACCCAGACGCGGCGAGCTGAGGATGAAAGCAGACGGTGTGTAAATGCCAGAGAGATCGGAGGAGTCAGCGTCTCCTCTGGCGCGGCCTTATCCCTGACGTATGATGTGTGACCAGGTGGTGCACTCTGTTATCGGCTACATTCCCTGTCTCGTGCAGTTTACCCCTGCTATGTATGAATGACGCCTGACGTCTTTTCTTCTTCTTGGCTATATCCCTTGTCTAATCTGCAGCAGTTCGCAGTTAATGTGTGAGATGAATGGGTGATGTACTCTGAGCTCAATTACACTGCCTGTCCAGTGTATAGTGGTTTACCCTTGGTGTGGAAGATGGATGTGTTGTGTGCTCTGTGATCAGCTCATCCTCCTGTCTGCTGTATAGTGGTTTATCCTTGTGGTGACAGATTGCTGGATTGTGTGATCTTTGCTTGGTTAATTCTCCAGTCTAGTGTTTGGTAGGTAACCTTTGGTGTGTGAGATGAATAAGAGGTGAATATTTGGTGTTTGTTTCTGTATATGTGTGAGTTAGTGTCTGTATGTATGTGTGAGTCTGTGTGTGTGTATAATTGTGCATGTGCATGTGTGTGTGTGTGCATGTTCATGTGCGTGTGTGTGTGCATGCGTGTATGTGTGTGTGCGTGCGCATGCATATGTGTGTGTGTGCGTGCGCGTGTGTGCATGTGTGTGTGCATGCACGCGCGTGTGTGTATGTGTGTGTGTGCGTGACAGAGCAGAAAGAGTAGCAAGGCCAGCTTCATTCCTCCTCCTGTCCAAACTGTCCCACCCTTTCTCTCCATCTGCTCTCTTTAGCATTCCCTACCTGTGTGTCTCTCTCGCTCTCCCTCACTTCACGGGACACTGAAGGACGGTGAGTTGGTGCTGAATGCTTGTTGTCCCATAAATACTCTGCTCCTGACATGGAAAGTTAATCCAAAGTGACACTCTCCCTGCGTGCCGGGGCTGTAGAGTTCTGCTCCCTGGGATTTGGAACGTGGAACCCGGTTGCCGTGGCGCTTGTTAGCTAACCCTCCTGACAGCAAATAATAGCTCTGTTGTCTGAATCTTGGGGCGGATTCTTCTCCTTTCCACTTTCTCTGCTTTCATTACCCGCACAAACCAGTAAGTCTGGCCCTACGGCCATTATCTGGACCTCGTGGACCGTTTTGACAGGTCTCAGCCAGGGCAGGCGGACGCAGGAGTCTGAAACAGAGCCCAACGGAACATAAGAATACATAATCACAAGAACAGCCTCTCTGCCCATATGGGCTCGAAATGTACCTGCAGTCTAGTGAGAATTCATGGCTGTGTCAAACCTGGATATTCATACCCAGTCGGTCTCTGCTTCTACCTCATGACATAGTGGGCTCTTCCAAGCGCTGAAAATGGAAGGGGCAAAAAACAACCTCTTCCCGATATTATATGATAGTTATTGTTATTTAATTTCCATGTACTGTCCTTGTCTTCTGATAGACCCACACAGCATTACTTACTTTCCATGACAGAAAATGAAACCAGTTACCTCTTTGTGACAGAATTTGTATTGGATTATTTTAAATGCTGGCAGGAAGTGTTATTTATGAACAATATATCACATTATTTTTAATGTATTGTGTTCTTTTATTACACTGTAAAACACCTTGGACTTTTTGTTTCCTTGTATGAAAGTCGTTTCACAAATAATAGCTCATTAGGGTTGTTTATTAGTGCTGAATTACTGTGTTAATGTTGTTTGTGCTTCCCGCTGCTATATCCAGCTTAATAAAACTTCCTGACATGAGGCCTTTTTTAAAAAACAAAAATAAAACAGCGTTGGTATATTTGACCTTGTATGTGTGGATAGAGACAGAAAGGACTGGGGAGGGAGGGGGGGTTACTACCCGCCCCAGATCTTATTGTCCCGGGATGCTTATCGTCCCAGGAAACTATTAATTTCTTCCCGAGAGGTGGAACATTTCCGGATTTAAATAAATTCCAGTCCTTACAACTTTGAGTTTGTGAAACAGTACTCAACAACGCAACTGTACAACCCGCCCCACATCTCAAAAACACAACTGGACTAACCTGACTGCTCCCCGCCCCCCCAGCACCCGCTCAAGAATGCCCCTCTGAAACATTGATCTGATTTGGTGAAATAATGCCTGCTATGGGCCTGACTTGTTTAGACATTTAGTACATGGAAAACTGTTTTGCTGGTGCATGTGATTGGCTGAGGTCATTTGCTTGGTGCATGTGATTGGCTGGGGTCATTTGTTCACTTCAGTCCAGAATCATGTTACTGAAATTGTGTCCGAAAATTGTTCACGTGTTAAATTTCCACTATGTGGATGGGCCCCACAGTTTGCACCTGGCACTGTTCCAGTTGGGATGGGCCACACAGTCTGCATCCTGTTAAGGCACTGTTCCAGTGTGTGGATGGGCCTCATGGTCTGCATCCTGTTAAGGCACTGTTCCAGTGTGTGGATGGGCCCCATGGTCTGCATCCTGTTAAGGCACTGTTCCAGTGTGTGGATGGGCCCCACAGTCTGCATCCTGTTAAGGCACTGTTCCAGTGTGTGGATCGGCCCCACGGTCTGCATCCTGTTAAGGCACTGTTCCAGTGTGTGGATGGGCCCCATGGTCTGCATCCTGTTAAGGCACTGCCCCAGTGTGTGGATGGGCCCCACAGTCTGCATCCTGTTAAGACACTGTTCCAGTGTGTGGATGGGCCCCACAGTCTGCATCCTGTTAAGGCCCTGTTCCAGTGTGTGGATGGGCCCCACAGTCTGCATCCTGTTAAGGCACTGTTCCAGTGTGTGGATGGGCCCCACAGTCTGCATCCTGTTAAGGCACTGTTCCAGTGTGTGGATGGGCCCCACAGTCTGCATCCTGTTAAGGCACTGTTCCAGTGTGTGGATGGGTCCCACAGTCTGCATCCTGTTAAGGCACTGTTCCAGTGTGTGGATGGGCCCCACAGTCTGCATCCTGTTAAGGCACTGTTCCAGTGTGTGGATGGGCCCCACGGTCTGCATCCTGTTAAGGCACTGTTCCAGTGTGTGGATGGGCCCCACAGTCTGCATCCTGTTAAGGCACTGTTCCAGTGTGTGGATGGGCCCTACGGTCCGCATCCTGTTAAGGCACTGTTCCAGTGTGTGGATGGGCCCCACAGTCTGCATCCTGTTAAGGCACTGTTCCAGTGTGTGGATGGGCCCCACAGTCTGCATCCTGTTAAGGCACTGTTCCAGTGTGTGGATGGGCCCCACAGTCTGCATCCTGTTAAGGCACTGTTCCAGTGTGTGGATGGGCCCCACGGTCTGCATCCTGTTAAGGCACTGTTCCAGTGTGTGGATGGGCCCCACGGTCTGCATCCTGTTAAGGCACTGCTCCAGTGTGTGGATGGGCCCCACAGTCTGCATCCTGTTAAGGCACTGTTCCAGTGTGTGGATGGGCCCCATGGTCTGCATCCTGTTAAGGCACTGCTCCAGTGTGTGGAAGGGCAAAGATCTGGTATCAAGTGTTTTAAGGGAGAACACGTGCTTGTATCAGGTGTTTGAAGGACATCTGCGCGCTGTCTCCTGACACTGGGCGGTCACACCCTTCACGCACAATGAAGGCAGAAATTACCCTAAAAACAGTCGTGGACGTCCGTGGCCTCTCCTCCTCCTTCTCACAGCCCTTATGAGACAGAGAGTGGAATATAATTACTTTTCTGAGACGTGGGGAACAGTGCAAACCGTCCTCACAACACCCGTGCTGCCAGCCTTTTTTCATTTCACAAAGTCAGAACGGCTTACCGCCACGGCCTTTTTTCCCATGCAGAATCCAGAGTGATAATGTGACAGTTTAGCTGGGGAAGTGTGATTTTTGTTATCGGCTTCTTATTCTCGCTGGTGATTGGAATGGGGGTGTGGGGTGGTTTTGGGGGGTGAAGGTATTGTCAAAGAAAAAAGACAGAAAGAGAAATGATTTCTGGCAGTATATAGGCTTGCCTTATTAGATGGAAATGGCACCTGGTTAAAGTACAAAGGTAAAAGTGTCAAAATTTGACTGGTGGGTAGAAAATTTTTTAGATTTTTTTTTTTTGGTAGAAGTTATGCTATTTGTTTTTTTAGTCTTTCCTTCTCTGCAGCTTGAAACTATTCAAAATTGAATGTGATTTTTAACCAATAGCATGTGAAAAGGGGCGGTGTGAGATCTGTGGGTGAATAGGCGTGTGGAGAGTGGGTGAGAGCGTAGCTCATTTTATTAAATTATGTTGCATCTCATTCCTTTTGTAGATGCTGTCATGTGGAGTGACTTATGTAACAAAGCGCATAAGAGCACTCAGAAAGGTTAAATAAGGGCAGCAGTACAGCGGAGGGAACACTCTCACAGTCAGGGAAAGTTAGGGTGACCATTTTCCCCAAGAGACAGAGCACCGAGCCCTGATACAACTTTTAAGCCTGAGAGGTGTTGGGGTGGGGGTGAGTGTTTAGGAACACAAGACACGCTATCTTTTCTTCTTTTTTTTTAAGCAAAAATTGAAGACACCTCAAAAGGGTTTGCTCTGAAAAGAAAGACAGGAGTTCTGGTCACTCTTGTAAAAGCATGGCCAAGAAGTGCTGGAATCAGCTGTGCTGCATCCATAGCCGTGTGGTAAATATGCTGCTCGTACAAATGACAGACCGGGCAGAGAGCTCCACAAAATTCAGCGGCAGCACCACAAAAACACTGCAGCCTCACAGCACGCCATGCACTATACTTACCATGCCTGACCGTCAGTGCATCGGTTAGCATGAACATGGCAGGGGAAAAAGCATGCCAATTACAAAACATTCAAACTGTTCCATCGTGCACCTCCACATGTTGTGCAATACGGAAGAGAGGTTTGGGTGCACTCAGCCTGCAAAAACACAGTGCATGGGTTGAGATGAAGGCAGAGGAAGAGAGAGAGCAAGAGAGAGAGAGAGAGACTTTTGACTTATATGTGCCTTGAGAAAATTTTAAAAATATCTCTATAAGAAGCTGAAAAAAAGTGACAAATGGCAACAACACAAATAATGCATAAAACACTTTAAATAGTGCCACAGAATGATTTAAATATGACTATGTGCATGCAAATAGACACATTAATTCTCATTCTCATATTAATCTGTTATTGTTCCATTAATTCCCATTTTATTATGAATTTTGTAGCTATTTTGTCATCTGTATCACACATTCACATTTCTTTCACTAACCTGTCACTGTTTATTCATTCCATCTCATTAGCATTGCTACTTCTGATCCTTAATGTGAGTCCCTTTTTCCTCCACTAAGCTTGGGCAATGCAAATGTATGCGTCTGTACTGTCAATAAAGCATGTTGAATTGATTGTTAGTGGTCTCTTTCTTTTTATTGTCCTTATTATTGTTTATTTTCCAAAGCTGCCCCTTTTCTTTCTTTTTTCTCTCTTTTATATCTCATTTATTTTATCCACCTGTATTGAGTATGTTTCTTATGTGTCACTGTTGTTAACGGTTTCATTGTTAATTGTTTTGGCTTTGGCAGTACTGAGAGAGAGAGAGGAGACAATGGGAGAGATGAGAAAGAACGCAGAAGAGAGAGAAATGAGAGGAAGAAAAAAAGAAAGAAAGACGGGGGAGAGAGCAACAGAAGGAGGAAAAAAGAGAGATACAGAGGCGTTTGTGCTGGCTGAGCTGAGGGGATCGTTGTTCGCAGCCATGGTCCGGGGGTTTAAGTGATTGTAATTTGGGTGGACAGGAGCAGTAATTCTGTCATTACTGACAGCATAAGTGCGCGAGTGCGACACTTGCGCTTGTTAGAATTGCAGATGTCATTTGGTGAGGAATTATTAATTTTTTTTGGCCGGGTGAGCGGAGAGGAGGGCGGGAGCGCTGACTTTTATGACACAAAGATGCCGCTGGTCACAGATATGAGCCCCGTAACCGGATTGTGCGGGACAGGATTACAGCAATGGACTGTCGATCACACACAGCGGGAGGGAAATGAATCGCATTAATCAAAGGTTTTTGTGTGCGCACCAGACCGGGGTTGTACAAGCATGTGAAACATTTGAACTCTTTGGAAACATCTTTTTCGGGCCTCTGAGTGGCGCACAGGGTAAAGCCACATGTCCAAGTATTAACACAGAATTACATCCTCTATATAAATATACATATCTATATTGAGATTTGTGTTATGATCAGATGTGCTCCAGAGGGCTCTGTCACTTTTAGCATGAAATCATATGAAGCCATAAAACAGCCACCCCATCACAACTAAGTAACCACTCCCTCCTCTCAACAACTCAGATGGACCCTCCCCCAGCCCTTCACTATAGCCCCTCCCCTGGGTGTGTGCAGTCTGCAAGACATGCCGGCCCCTGACAACGTTGTCCTTGCGACCATTCGTTTTTTTTTTTAGGTGCCATTAATTAACCATTAATTATTAACGTTATTAGCCTCTGTGATTAAGATCAGGTGTTTGGCCGCGGCCGGGGTAATTAATCACTCCGCAGGGCACCCCTCTGCCCCTGGGCCTCTGGTCAGGCCTGCCGTCTGCCCCAGGTCAGCAGCTCATACAAACAGCAATGCATTCATTCATGGATCATTTATTTTAACGGTTGCCATGGTTTCACAGCTTGCCAATGCTGGAGTAACCTGCATGGGTAAGAAAAAAAAAAACACTTCAAATCCACACACAGCGACAGTGGATCCTTATCCACCTGTTTCATGGGAACAATGGCAAATATCCTTATGGTGATATGAATGATGAAATTTCCCTTTTGGGAAATAAATAAAGTAATTGTGCGTTACATTGTAATAATAATAATCATAATAATAATCATCATCATCATCATTATGAAAATAATTCTGTTGGAACATGCGTCATATTTTTAGAGGGCAGTTTTACAGACACCTTGCCATTTTCAACCTGCCTTACCTTTCCACATTTATTCAATTTGCCCTTTGATTAAATATTTAGGTTCCTCCAAAGATTTAATATTGCATTCTATGTATTTATTTGTGGGGAGGGCGAGAGGAGTCAGGATGGAGAGAATAGGTTATTGTTTAAGATGGCGGTTCCTCTCTTTCACCTCCCTGGACCTCAATAACACTCAGTGTCCCCGATGACCCATCCCAAACTGCAGCCAATGACAATATGTTAGAAAAAAACATATGAAAGATATGTGTCCTTCTATTTGGAAAAGAACAAATATCAAAAGTTTTTAGGATATATGGGAACCATCTGGATTTGTATTGGTTTCTGCTTGGGTGATGAAACAGGCATGCGAGAAAAGGTGTTTTTTGGGATTGTAGTTTTTTTTTGCGTGTAGTTTTTAGGAATCAAAAGTATTTTTGAGCATTAATGAAATAGATTTGTCTGATGCACAGTGCTGATATCTAATTACTGATACTTGTCTGATTTAATCTTTTATAGCCGAATTTGGACCCCTTCTTTGCTTCACCAGCAGAATGCAACCATACAAATCTCACTGAAAGTTCAGTGTGTATTTACATCAGCACGTAAGTCAGTATGTATATGTACAGTATTCATGCAATGCATCTATTAACTGAAATTTTCAAAGTTTCTGGTGTGCATTCTGTGCTGTAAGTATGTTGTTTTCTAAGTCAATATATGAGGTGAAGACAAATTCCCACTCTGGGGTGTGAAAATACCATAGCGCTGCTCTATGCCACCCCACAGCTGTTTACCTGTGTGGCGGTAATTACCTGTGATGGCTCAGGTGTTGTGTTATGGCTATGGGTGTGTGTTGCTGGTTTCTCACGCTGTGGTGGGGTCACGGGGGCAGAAGCTCCTGCTTACTCGGCCCCTGGGCGTTTCTACGCATAAATGTTTGAGTGTCCACGTGTCTGACTGCATGTGCAGCTTTTCTCCCTCACAGTGCAGCAGTGCAGCTGTCATTAAAAATACAGGGCCTGCCTAAGACTTACAGTAAAGACAGAGAGAGAATACTACGGGGTCTCTATGTGTGTATGTGTGTGTGTGTATGTGTCTGTGAGTGTGTGTGCATCTGTGAGTGTATATGTATGTGAGAGAGTGTGTGCATGTGTATGTAAGTGTATGTGTGCGTCTGTGAGTGTGTGTTAAAGTAACAGTGTGTGTGAGTGTGTATGTGTGAGAAGAGGCTCACTGGAACAGGCTCCTTCAGTTGTTTCCCCATAGTAAAGCCTCCAGTCACATGGTACAGCTTCCAGTCACATGGTACACATGGTCCTGATGAGGACCCATCATACCCATCATCATACCTCTTCCAGTGAGTGGTTCAATACAACACACACACACACACACACACACACACACTCCTCTCAGCTATCACTCTGAATAGTGTGTGTGTGTGTCAGAGAGAAAAAGAGAGTTTATGTGTGTATGTTTGAACTGTGTGTGTGTGTGTCGGTGAGAGGAAGAATTTTATGTGTGTACATTTGAACTGTGTATGTGTGAGTGTGTGTGACAGAGAGAGAAGGAGAGAGTTTATATGTGTACATTTGAACTGTGTGTGTATGTATGAGTCAGCAAGAGACAGAAAGGGAAAGAGAGTGTTTGTGTGTACGTTTGAACTGTGTGTGTGTGTGTGTGTGTGTGTGTGTCAGCGAGAGACAGAAAGAGAGAGAGTGTTTATGTGTGTACATATGAGCTCTCTGTGTGTGTGTTTGTGTGTGTGTGTCAGAGAGAGACAGAAAGAAAGTGTTTATGTGTGTACTTATGAACTCTGTGTGTGTGTGTGTATGTGAGAGAGAGACAGAGAGAGAGAGAGAGAGAGAGAGAGAGAGAGAGAGAGAGAGAGACTGTGTGGAAAGAAGGGAAATTCCAAGGGGACTAATTAAGTCTTATTTTTGTTTCTTTGTGAAAAAAAAAAAAAAAAACATACTGCCTAAATCCAAAGAAAAGGCCGACCGGCTGAGCAACATACGGGCAGTTTTCAAAGCCTCTGCGAGAGGCCCGAGAGAGCTTGAAGGTGGTGATTAGCTGCGACATCAAAGACGGGGGTCTTTCTGCACCCGCCTCTCAACACCTTCGCTCTTACACAACTCTTGTTTTCGTGGCCGACACCGAAATCTGCCTCATCAGCTGTTTCCGATTAATTATTTATCCCGATGGCGCGCGATTCTCCCGATGACAACCGGAATGAATATTATAGCTCGGCGCGAAGATGCATCTTGAAAAGCAGCGTTTTAGCTGCTCCCACAGGCCCGTCCACGTGCAGTTATCAAGGAACAAAAATATCCTGCTGGGAATATTGAAAACGCATGACTGAAAAAAATATCCCTTCAAATTCTGGTTGACAAATGATCTCTTCATTATTTCCATGGGCTTTGATACTGTATGTTCCAACATGTTACATCTATCCAGGGCCTGCCAGCCAGTACCGTCTGCTGACGGCTTTATGAAGGGCTGTGATTCAGTTGCTCAATTTTACCACTAGGGGGCAGAGTTGGCCTTGAGTACAATCTGCACTTTAAAGCTGGGCAGTTACAACAATGAAATGCAACACAGGAATTAAAAATCCCCTAATTTGCATTTTGATATAAGTCTGAGGGACTGTAACAAAATTTTTATGAGCAAAATCATTTACATTTATTATAGATAAATATATTTTTTAATGTCAGTAAACTCCTCAAGGATTCTTTTTAAGAGGGTTTTAAATTTTGATTTACATTTTCCCTCTTCCTGTCAAGACATTTGATTAACTTTGGCCAGTGTTTCACATTCATCCATTATATTAGAGTTCATTTTCATGAAAACAGCTTTTGTTTTTATTTTTCAGAAAATCCCCGCATACATTTTTCCCTTCCCCTGAATGTCCCTTGGATGTTTTTTTTAAATGGCCCACTCCGTCCAAACTATAAAGTATAAAATAAAACATAAATATAAATGTGAAATATATGCAATAATGTGCCTCACGGTATGTAAGAATCCATTTCAGGTGGACTTTTATGGCCAAATACCCATCATCTCATTGGCATGTGGGTGACGCCATTCCCAAAGGAAAGATTATGATATGTTGGGTCAGCAATATTGGGATGCGTCAAGTAAGCACTTAAGAACTATTTTATGATTGTATGTAGAAGTTATTCAGTTTCGTTATCCATTTTCAAAAGTTTTTAAGATGTGTTTCTCTGTTTGTTTCAGACTAAAGGAGAGCCACCTGGGAACGCTAGCTGTTAATTCCTATGCACCATGTTTAGCGGTTTCTCTTCATTTCTCCTTCCGCGACTTTAATATGATTCCCATCGTAATGATAACCGCACTGCTCTCGAAACATGTCGTGAAAGGACATGTCAGAAACCGACCGCGGAGCAGATGAGTGAAACACCGAGCGCAGCACCCCCGTAATAGCTATAATGAGAGAGCGAAATGATGGTCTCTGCAACAGCTCACACGAATACAGAGGGTAGCCACATAAAATCCCAGAAGGCACAGAGAGCACTAGGGGGTCCGAATAACAAAAAAACCCCTTTAATATAGTAACCACGTCATTAAGCATTGGTGCTACTAGAGTTCACCAGCCACACACTCCGACCTTTGGAAAATACAAAAACAACAAAAGCTTCTTTCCCCAATTCACCAACCCCCCAAAATATCTTTCATAACTAATGTATCAAAATTGAGTAAATTATTTCATCCAACACAGGAAGCATGCTTGCTTTATTATGATGTGGCCATATATTTTTACCATACAATCTCAATAATGATATGCATTTTAATGTAATTTCAGCTGCACACATTTTTGTTAAATTTCATTCAGTATAAGCAGGTCACTGAACTTCACTCAGGGGTTCTAATACATATTTATGTGTGTGTGTGTGTGTGTGTGTGTGTGTGTGTTTTATATGAATTTATGTATTGGTTTATTTAACAGGGACTGTGTAAAACTTACAAGTTGGTTGATTGAGTTAGCAGGTGAATATCTAAATGTTTAAATAAAAAATATATAATTATAAAGACAACCAGTTCCCCTTGAATTTCATATGAAGCCAGACTCAAGCATTTCCCTGTTAAAGTTGTCTTAGGTGTAAAAGTAACAGTGTAAGATAGGCCTTAAAGTGCAACAGTGCTTTGAATGGTGTTGCTGTATGCCGCCAGTCTGGAGTCAGCCAGTCTTCCTAAGTGTTGGGTTGGCAGTCCGGAGCGAGCTGACTTTATTCCTGGTACAGTTTTCCTATGTGTCCGGCCACCGGTCTGGAGTGAGCTGAGGTTATTCCTCTTACGGTTTTCCCGTGTGTCAGATCACCAGACCGGAATCAGCCGACTTTATTCCTGTAACAGCTGTTGCAAAATCCCCGGCATCTGGAATTTCCGTAGTTGGTGCATCCTATTCCCAGACAAGGCCTGGGCCTGTCTGTTTGAGCCAAAGCCTGGGAGTTTCCTGAGGAGTCAATGGGGCTTCGCCTGCTCTCCACCAGGGCTGCGACCTTGTTCACTCCCTCTCTGGGCAGGTCCTGTTTGGTCAGGGGCCAGTGATACCTACTCTGTGGGTTACGTTCCTGGAAAAATAATATGGAAATGATAGTCTGAGTACAGAAAAAAAAAAGAAATTAAATATTCTGAAACAATATAATAATGCAGAGATGAGGACCACTTAAGGCTGAATATCATTACACGCTTAAATAACGACCCATTCTGAGCACCACTCTCACCATCATCCATCATTTTAATTACAGAAAATGATCCTTAAGAGTTCACAAAAATCTGCATTACTGGAAAAACAGCCACTCGTTTGATGAAGTCAGGGTTCACAATGAGGGGGCAGGCTGCGCGTGTGTGTGTGGGGGGCAACCAATGCGAAAGGAAAATGTAAGTGTGGGGGGGTTTATCATTATACAGATGTAATTACCCTTTCACTGTATGTTGCTGTTGTTCATGACAACATCAACACCTGCCCCCCACCCCCTCCATGACCAATTTTTTCTACACGGGTATCCCCCAGGACTCAGCGGTCACTTTAAACCATTCATTCGTCTCCCTGTTGGGGAAATTTACAAAAAAAAACACGGTTACGAAGTTAAAGAGCGTGGCATCTCGTTCATTGTTCACAGCCAGAGGTGTGAACTCTCTTCAGGTATGCTGAGGAAATACACAGCAGGTCGTCACAGGCAGCAGTACTTTCAGTTACTATGATGGGACAGAAAACGGCCCTTCAACTGAAGCAGCACAGCACAAGCGGCAGGTGTACTTGCTTTTTTCATTCACATTTTCATTCTTTCCCCATGTCCTATGCTAAACAACTCTCCTGCAAGCAACCCTCTCCCACCGGCATCATAAGGAGGGAGACAAAGGCCCCAAGACTGCTCCAATTCTCATAACGACTGAGCCTCACTTCTTTCCATACTGCAGAGGCACCACAACTTACACCCTTCCTATGTCATGAAATGGTGACAGGGTTAGCGTGCTTTTGGTCTGTGTATCCATGGGCACCCGGCCGACCAGAACTAGCCACTAGAGGGCGATAAGATGAATGAACTTAACCAATTTACAGGCTCTATCAACATGCTGGGCCAATTGTTTCCTCGGGCTCCCATCCATAGCCAGTAAAGGTTCAGCTGGGATTCAAATGCTGAGTCACATGGTTTGCAAACGAGTGTGCTCTCTTGACATACTCACACCTACTCCTTCCAAGCACTCATCTCCACAGTTTCCATCACAGGTTGTCACTTTGATATAATTATACATAACACCATAACGTCATTTGCAAAGAAAAACTACATAAATCTAATACAGCTGTTCTAGCTATTACACGTCGGAGTAACGGTTATTTTTCAGAATACAGACATGAATGCTTATGAACGGTATGGCTTGAATATTTGAGGAAAACAGTACAACCACTGCTTGTGCTGCACTGCCACAGAAAGGAGAGGTTCTGATGGACCATGGGGATTGTCATACCTGCATGACAGCCGATGAGTCCCCCGTGTTCCGGGGCTCTATCGTCCCCCGGTGGCGGGAGAGGAAACAGCGCTCACACAGACCCCTGAAGCTAGGGTTTCCCAGCATGGCACACCCCAGTCCTGAGCAGCGTGGAAGGTTCCTGAGGGTGGACGACAGCTGCAGGGGCAGCGAGGATGACGAGGAGGAAGAGGAGGAGGAGGAAGGGGTGGTGGAGGTAGACGTGGGAGCTGGTTGGGGTGGTGGTTGGGGTGACATTTGATCTGTAAGAGGAGAAAACACACACGCAGGAGTGGTCAAACAGAGAACAGAGCGTAGAGTACAGTTACCACACCTACACATTACCCTTTATTTCCTCACAAAATGACTGTCTTTTGTTCTTACTGTTGCGTCATTTAAAAATTGTTTCCTCTTAATTAAAACCGTTTTGCCGTAGTCTGATGTTGTAATGTTGGTAAGTCTATAATTAGACCAGGTTTACTTAGCAGGGAGTGTCCCCTCTCTGTCTAGATTTAACGGCAACACACAGTTTCCCTGTACTCGAGTGGATTCTGTTTACTTCTTTTTATAGTTTGCGTTAATTTCATTTGATCTATACGGATGTCAGGAGATGATATGGAAGATTTAATGCTGGTTTTCTTTCCTTATTTCACACAGCATCAGTTCCATTACATTCCATTACAGTTGTTTAGCAGATGCTCTTATTGAGATGAATTGCACAATTTAAAATGTTTTACACACTGAAACATTTACTGAAGAAATTGGGTTAAGGGCTTGGGTCAGGAGTTCAACAGCGGTGCCCTACCTCGGAATTGAACCTGCAACCTCTGTTACAAGCCCAGCTCAATATACATTACACAGTGTGATCCCGCTTCTGTTTGACTTAGTCTTACAGTTTAACTTTTAGTCAACTTTATCTAGTCTTCTCTTGAGTTCCTGAAAGTTTGTGAGAAAGTTATCCTTTTCTCCTCTGTTCATCCTTCCTCCCTCCCTCTCTCTCTCTCCCTCCCTCCCTCGTTTCTCCCTGTTGCCACCTTTAGCTTCCTCTTCAACCATAAAATTGATGGACATCCTATAGACTCACTGCAAGTCAACTGACTGCTTTATTTCATCGTTAAAAATAAAAAATTGACGATTTGCTAAGCCTGCGAGGCCTTCCGCGTCGCTGGCGGAGGAGATCAGGCCATGAAGCCTGAGCTTCAGGAGATGAGCGTTCTCTCATTTTGAAATATACTGTCCTGTTTCATCATCTTCCTCGATATTTTATCTACAAAGGGAGATTGGGTCGTAACAGCAGTAATTAGGACGTTGTGAAAAAAGGCTCCGATGAGACCCATGGCCCCCCGAACTGCGGCTTGATGTGTCGAAGCACCAGCCAAGCGGAATTTAGGGCTAAATTTAAGGATAATACAGAGAATAAAGACACTATATTAATGGCTGAAACACACGGTTCAGCAGTCAAAACAGAGCATATTACCTTGGATACTTGCTGCCGTGTTTATCTGAAAACGATTTTAATTGCACACTCAGACAGAATACAGTGGTTTTACGGCTTCAGTGGTTACATTCCATTTACAAATTATTCAATATGATATTTAATGAGTGATTATTTTTTCATGTATTGTGCCATAAAGACTGCCTAAGTGGAGTGGAGACTTTTAGGGAAATTAGTGCCAAAGCTGGGAAAATGTGCCCATGAAATCCAGCAGGATATTAACTAAAATAAATCATAAATCAAATTAATAAATTTGCAAAAATATACAATGCAAATAATTCCAACTTAGAGGGCTGAAGGACAGACATGCTGCTGATTTTCTGTGAATTTTACACCCCTAAAACACTGGGTAAATCAGGGTATCTGCTAATGTTTCTCTGGCCCAACCTCTAGTGGGTATCTTGAGTGTTTTGGGCTTAAAGACTCAAAGCTAGGAATGTAGAGTATGGAGTGTCAGACTCCAGTAATGGACCACCGAAGTGGTAGCTTGTTTTTCGCTGTATTTTAATGCTGGAGTTTGTAATTTAAGCCGTTCTTGCTTGGCTAAAGAGTACACACACCTTGTTTCTGTTTCCTAAAATGGCTGCTGATTTAAAGGACAAAACACCATTAGGTGCAGTATTTCAGTAGAGGGGTTTGACACCCTCTGTAGCCAGGTTACAGCACAATTAGGGCTGTACAGCGACCATTGTTTTTAATTATCATGCTATGCTAAATGTTATGGTTCTGTATGGAACCTCAGTTGTGTGGAAAAGGAACCGACAGGTTGTGTAATTATGGGAATAACATTGTCTTCCTGAGTGGCCAAAGGCTCTGCACAAACTTTCTGTAATATCACTGGCCTATAAACGATAAGGAGGATAGGTATTGGTGGGCTGGGGGGTCGGGTGGGGGGGTCGTTTCCATACTCACTCTGGCTGCAGTAGCAGACGGTGCAGTACCCTGCGTGTTTGGGGGTCCCGAAATACACGCAGCCAGGGGTTCGGCACCTCTGCCCCCCTTCAAACGGGTCCTCTCCTCCTGGGGCTCGGGTCATGTCCGTGGGGGGGTGCAGGGCCAGACCCGGGACCGGGGCTGGGGGTTGGGTTGGGGGGCCCAGTTCGGCTCTGCAGGCAGTGGAAGCACAGGCCGTTAAAGGTGCGGGTCTCGCGCTTGCAGGTGAGACACCGCCCACACAGGAAGTCGGACTCCTCCGCCCAGTCCTCCCCTGGGTGGACCAGAGGGTCCTGGAGGGGCACTTCTGAGCCAGACCCCGCGAGGAGACGCCCGCCATGGCCGCCCGGATGCCGCTGCTGGGGCCTGAGGTCCTCTTTGGCATTGTGGGAGGAGGAAGGGCGGGACAAGGCGGGACTGGGGGCGGAGCTTGGGCCAGAGGTGGGCTGGACTCTGGGGGGCGTGTCCCTGCGGAGGGAATCCTCCTGGCTGCTGTAGCCCCGCCCCTCCACCTGTCGGCCCTGCTGCTGCTGCAGGTTCCCATGGCAACCATGGCACAGGGGCCAGGTGTGTTTGGAGGAGAAGTAGAGGCAGCGCTCCGTGGCGCACTTGTGCCTGGTGATGGAGAAGGCGTCGGCGGAGGAGGAGGAGGAGGAAGAGGAAGAGAGCTTAGGGAGAGGAAGAGCACCATTTCGCTTGTTGCCATGGCTGTCCCTCAGCTCCGCCTCTTCCTGGGCCAGCTGGCTGCTCATGTGATGGGCTAGCCTGAAGTAGTCCTGCACCAGGCTGAGGGCCTCGGGCAGGTTGTGACCCTTCAACCTGGAAATACGGAAAAGAGGAAAATTAGCCCTGGAGGGAAGCAGATTCTCAATGTTTCTGTGTTTTTATTCCATTCTACAGCCTGTGAGCGCGATGTGAGAATCACTGACAAACATGAAACTCTCAAGTAACAGAATACATCAGACATTTCAGCAGTCCAGGACTGCAGTCTTACACCCCCGTTGGAAGACATGATTACAAATATAATTAAATCTAAGAAGCCATAAATATATCATATACCTCACTGTTGGACTGGCGTATAGTTTTGCTCATATTTTTAAATCAAATTGTAATGACAGGAGAACATATTGTGCATGCGATGTGCTGTTCTCTTGAGTGAATTCCAGCAGAGCGGTATTAATGGAACTGCACTTGGGGGCCCCCTGCTGACTGGGAGAGGCGGTGCAGTACTCTGGGCGGCTCACCTGGCGGCATACGCTGTGTGCGGGCCCAGGGACATGGGGCGAAGCTTCATATACGCTCTGAGGCAGCGATGGTGGGTCACCTCCTCTCGGTCGGGGGTGAAACGGAGGGGGAGCTGCTGCAGTCTGTGGGCGGGGCCTCGAACCAGGGGCAGCGCGGCCTCCTCATCTACGGAGATCAGACCAGATCATCGGCAATGCAGTCCAACATAGCTACGAATGGCACGAAGAATATCCGCATCCCAGAACTGTTAATCGGATCAACTAGCAGTTTCATTTTCTGTCGTGTACTGTCTCCCTCAGAGCAGTGGTCCTTTCTCATTGCTTAAGTTCTGTTCTTTCCCATGGAGTCACATGCATGTGATCGAGTGAGTATTTGGGCTGAGATGGCTTTAGCTGGCTAGAATGAAAACCAGTGGTGCATGCCAACCAAGCTTACTGTTTATTAAGGTTTTAATTAATTACCTTTGAGCGCTCAATTTTCCACAAATTGTTTAGTTTTGATGGCAAGGTGCGTTTTATGGCTTTCACTGGTTGGTCTGTCAATTAATTAATACAAAATTAAACCTCCTAAAAATAAATTATTGCCACAAAAAAATCACAATAAAAATCTGTTGAGAATGTTGAAACTGTACGATGACAAAACAAAATGACACATGCTGTTTATAATTCGGGGGTGTTTGAATTCGGTTTACGAAATGTCCTCATGAGGAAATATTTCCATAACTCGGGTCCACATGGGACTCACCACCATTATTCCCACAGAAGAGTGGGAACCCCTGACCTCTCCGACGTCTGTGAAATACTTTCCTCTGGTATTTTTTTCTCCAAAAAGGTGACTGTTAGTGAAAACACTACAGAGGACATTAACACTCTGTCCACTGTGACCAGACAGGCTCTCTGCATACTCCTACGGCAGCCAAACGAGGTGAAATAACCATTATTGCCCACACTCGGAAGAAACCATTACTCATCAAAAAGCAGGGGGGGGACTCTGTGTCAAAAAGCTCTTGTCATAAAGTTACCGTCAAAAGCTTCAAAACTAATAGCAGTCAATCACCCCCCCACCTTCTTGTAATCTGGGTCTGTGCTTTTCCCTCTACTCACTTCTGCCTATGAAAGTACCAATAGAAACTGACTTGTGGAATCAACTGTTTGATGGAAGCAATTACCACTTCAGAGAGACAGCGAGAGAAAAATTAAACGCAAACACAAAAAAAAAAAAAAAACAATGTCATTTTATCGTCATTGGTTTTTTGATTGTAAATATCCTGCAAATAGTCATTTCTGCAGTCAACTGTAGTCTGTAAGTGTTTAGTTTAGTACAGGACGTTCACATGAAAACTTGCTCACTCTTTCTCATTTAAGATTTCTGAGGATCTCATTTGGCTTGAATAAATATCAAAGGTGCACATGTGACCGGGTTCATTTCCAAAAGCCACAACTGCTTATCATTTCCACAGAAACGGTCTTCCAGTAGGCTGTTCAAGAGCCGTGCCAGCTTCCTCTTTTCAGACCAAACTTAAGGCACATCTTTGTGAAATACCAATATCCTTTAAGCTAACTCATTTTCTCTGTCCTTGGCTCCTTTGTTATTACTGGTGTATTATAATTCCTTTTACAATCTGTGTACCATTGTAATAACATATCTGCTTCAATGTTTTTCTGCATTTTATCGTGTACTTAATTATTGTAAACTGATTGCTAGCCTGGTTGAAAGGTGCTATGGAGATAGACATATATTTATAAATATAATTTATTTCTTCCAAAATCCACACTGATTCCTACACATCTGTTATCCAAGAGCCAGCATGGAGGTCACTGAGTAGCGTGTCAGATTGCCTGTTTTATTCACATTGTTCTACAGGAAGGGCTGCACCAAAATGGCTCCTCTCTGAGAACATTGTTCTTTAGTAAGAAAATGGCTCCTCTCCGAGAATATGCAGACACTGCAGATGCTTTTAACAGCAGAAGGGGTGAAGGAGTAGGAATGACTGGCGCTTCTCACTCACATATTCCCCAACTGTTTCAGTCACCCGGGGATTTCAGATCAGTAATTCAGGTCAGTGGTGGGATCTTAGTCAAGTGTAGTGTCAAGTGACTGACCTTCTGTATGGTGTGAATTGTAACTATGTGTGTGTGAGCATGTGTGTGTGATGTTAAAGTATCTATGTATATTCATAGCTGTGTATTTGTGTGTGTGTGTGTGTTTTGTGTGTGCATAAAAGAGAGAAAAAAAGACAATAAAGTATCTGCATACATTCATGTCTGTGACGCTGTATTGTGTGTGTGTGTGTGTGTGTGTGTGTGTGTGTGTGTGTGTGTGTGTGTGTGTGTGTGTGTGTGTGCGATCCCCTTACCTTGCCCTTGCACACTGCCGGCTGTCACTAGCGCCACAAAGTGTTTCCATGGACATGTGCTCCCCAGAACCACTGGGTAGGGGTGACAGTCAGCACTCTCCCAGAGTAAGGGGAGGTATATCCCCACCGGCCCTGTGCTCGAGCCTGATCCCAGAGCTGTTTCTCTGCTGTCTGAAAAAAAAAAACGTGACAGAGCACTGAGGTCAGTGAAGCTTTGCATGCGCGTGTGTGTGTGTAAGAACTCAAAGATGAAAAGTGAATTAGGGAAGAATGGCCAATTTTAAGGGGAGATAATGTGCTCATTCCCATGATGCAATTCTTTCGCTAGAGCAGGGAAGGTTCTCATAACATCTGAGCAACTTACTGCATTGGACCTTCACTCTTAATGGGCTTTGAGCCTTATAAAGAAACCCATAAAATGCAGTGGAGCGATTAGGGGAAAGAAAGGTCGAGCACTTGTATCTCCCTCTTTCAACATGCAGTGAACTGGCATGACTTTGAGAATAAAAATACTTTTTTTAAAAAAACTTTTCCTGTCAAAGTTGTAAGCAGACTGGGAAAGTCAATCTGACAATTCCTTATCAACAGATGTTGAACTAGGAAAGGGAAGTTTGATGATGAATCCCTGTACCAGAAACCTCTCATTTCCAGTGTAAAACAATCGCCAATTCATCAAAATGAATTAACCCACAATAATTCAATTCGGTGACAATGTTTTTTAGTTATTATTGATGATGGAAATTTTGTGTCTCATTGAAAATGCATAACATTGCAAACTGTCCGGTGAAGGGTTGACATCTATTCCTATATCACTGTGTCAAGCAGGCCAGAACATTTTAAATTGGAAAGGATGGTTTTCAAACAAATGAAAGGCACTGGCTCTGAAGCACAGATACAGTGAGCACGGCAAAACTGTAAAATAGTAGATTTGAAAAGAAATTGAGATCTTGTTGTTAGCAACACAAAAAATGTACTATCATCTAACGATGCTATTTCTGCTAAATTGGAAAACAAATGCCGGAAGGAGGGAGGGAGGGAGGGAGGGAGGGGTGGGTGGGTGAAACAATAATGGTCACAGCCAATCAAATCCACTCTCAGCAATCTCAGCAGGCACCAATAAGCTCACAATCAAACTATTTTCAAAAATTCAATGGTTTTGATATAATGTGTTTATGAATGCCACAACTTAAGGGACGGTGAATTTTATCTTGGATAAATACATGTGTTGTCTTTTGAAATCAATAACAAATATTATTATTAGCTAAATAACACCTGTTAGTTAATGTTAGTGAATTTTTGAAAAAAAGTTGTATTATTTTGACTAATTACTGTTAGCTAAAAGCAGGTGTATGATATAAAATTTAGAAAAAGTTTAGGTACCACTGATGAAATCTTCTTGTTGCAAGCTCTTTAGTAACAATGGTCAGCAGCAATGCTCAGAAAATGTCCAGCAACGCAACTGCAAGCCTTCGATTCAATCTTTCACACATCACAGGCCCTCCGATTATAACAAACGTTTGATTTTTTAAGCACTGATTTGTTTCCTGTCAAATATTGTGAGAGGGACAGCAATAAAATGACAAACAATCACGTGGAATATGGTCTAAAAAATGGTCTGAGAATTGAGGACTGAACTCTCAGTGGAAGTAACTTCTTGAATGCACGTTTCAGTGAGGAGTTGAGGGTGGATGGGGTATTAGCTTTCTGACGAGGCTCACGCTCACCGCCCAGCACTACGACGGCTCTGCGGAGGATGTTGGCCAGCAGAAACAAATGGATGCGCTGGCTGGTGTTGTCCACGGAGGCCGCCCTTCCGGCTCTTGGGTCTGCCAGTTTCATGGCTCTCTTCCAGTCCTCTGTGCTGCTAATCTAAGGACAGAGGAAACTGTGAGCACCAGGGGTTTTCTGTAACCGCCATCAATCATTTACTTTGAACCAATCAGAGATGTTTTAACTCTAAAGCCAAAATGATGGCAAAGGGCAAAGAGCTAAAATGACCTTGTGTCTAAGTTTGAGGAAACAATAACGATAGATCTTAAGCACATATTTTCACACAACCTTAATTCAGCAAGACATTGGCATTAAAAAAACATAAATAAAAGATTCTTTGAACAGGGTCTCAAATTGCTTTACTGAATCAATTGAGGTTAATGCCTTCCGCTAGGGTTTAAAAGAAGTAGTTCCCATGGGAATCAAACCTGCAACCTCTGAGTTACAGTTCCCTAAACATTACATGACATCAAAACTTTTTTTTTTCTTCCTGGTATGCTTATGATTTTTTTTCTCCATTTGACACACTCAGTTATCCAGAAGTTATAGTTTTCTGAAACACTTTTGGGAGAGTGTCTTTTTAAAGCTTGAGGCAGTGTTTCACACAGGATTAGAGAGCACAGAACCTTGAGATCAGACCCACAGCTGTTCCCAGCTGCCTAGGCAATTTGTGGTTTTTAAGGAATGATCCAAAACAACATTAAAAAAATGCCAGCTGTACTCTGGTAATACGTAAACTCATGATTTGCGGGTTCCTTCTGATGGGGACATCAAAGGGGACTCACCAGGCGCTGGCCCTGGGGACTCCGCTCCCCGTGCCAGGCAAGGCGAAGGTCGGTGGGGCACGTTCGGGCCATAGTGTTATAGAGCGCATTTCGCAGCACTGCGTCGCTGTCACTCACACCCCACACAAACAAGGAAACCGCATCCAAGAGGCAGCTGCTTTGTCCTGTAATACGAAAAACGTCACAGTACTTCCTTTATACAGTGGCAAAGATTTCGAGGACCTTAAGCGGACACTTTCGTTTTTAAAATATGCATCAATGTCGGTTATTTACCACGTTGTAACTGATTGTGCTCTGCATTATCTGATGTGGGCGACACCAATGTACAGAACCGACAAGCAAATTAAAACTAAAATATAATTTAATAAAAATAATATATAAGCTGTTAGATGTAAAATGAATGCATATCAAGCAATTGTATGCGTTTTTCCACTTCATCCAAATTTTCAGTTGTTAATTAAAGATAGTAATTTTCACACAATTAGTCATTGCTGAGGTGTAAGACGTTGTATATACAGGGTATTTAAGTGGGACTGTGCTGGCATTTGAATAATATACCCGCATTCTTCAGTGCATAGAGGGTCCCTCCTCTTTTGTACCAGCTCTGGTTGAGCGCGCCGCTTTCTCGAGTACTCTCTGCAAATCGAGGTCAAACAGCGAATCGGCGACTAGGTCTCTGCGCTTGAGCGCGGGCGAGTAGTCGCTCAGGTGCACACTGTACCGATGCAGCGTTCTCAGGTAATAAACGGGTGGGCCAGCGCCACGGGGAACAGAAGTGTCCTCCGAGATCCGCTCCCACACGCTCAACGCTTTGGCTCTGTTGCTCTCCTCCAGCGAGGGCGGCAGTCGCCGTCTTTCCTCCATCTGAACAAATGGACAAAGTGGTTGATTAGGCTACTGCTGTCCTCATTGCAGGGAATAAGTCTATCACTCAGAACATTTCAGATAATTATCATTAGCCACAATTTCAGAAGAATATTCGACAAACGAGAAATATTACCACGCAATTGCATAACGTATAAAAGTTGTATACATCTTGGAAATACGCAAAAAATATTTTCGCGTTTTAGGTAAGAGTGAAGGGTTGGCATCAATACAAACGACTGAACATACTTCACCATCTGAAGTCCCTACCATATATTCGGAGCGCTCAAGTCATATTTCAAAGTAACCAGCTCAAGTCGCATGGGAGGCAATCACAAATTAAGTTGCAGTCTTAAGTGGAGGGTTTTCTACAAATAAAAGGCTAGCTTACGACACGTGCAGCTCGCACAGCGCTGCGGTTTTCTGCGTCCAGGCTGGGTCCCCGTTCACTGAATCGGTGCGCCTATCATTCTTAAGCATAGCGCCACACTGGGAGTCCATCCGCCGTATCGATAATAAGTATCAAGTTATTTCCATTACCAACGCCGTAGGCTGTGATCACTCATTTATTTGCCTAGGCTATGCACGACCGGTCGAGTTGTTGTTGTTCACCTTTATGTTTTTTACGTTTCCGTCAAAATACCCGTGTTGTTTGGGGTGGGTGTGGGAGTAGCAGTGAAGGGACTTTCCGACTTCTAAAAATAAAAGCGCGCTTGCCTGTCTTCGCTGCCCTCCATTATCGAAGAACGCATTGTCAACAAAGAGTATGACAATGTACAACAATACGTATAATAATTCAGCGTAAGTATAATGTGAATACTCATCAAAAGAAAAATGAACCACATTTACAAGATGGACAACTCATTAAAAGTCCTATTTGTGTACAAATTGAAAGTGAAATTGAAGGAGGTGATGTCTCACATGAAATACTGCCAGACAAGTTTTCCAGGTCATCCTTTCCACGCTGCCTTTATCTTTTATTTCATATGCTGTTTGTCTTAGGTAGCACAAGGGACAGAGGGTCGAACCACAACGCACGCATAAACCATTAAGTCGCTAACTACACACTGATATACTTTAAATGCAAAACAGGTATCGGCGTTACAATCGTTCACTGTTGTGAGCGCAGTTGAGGATGTTGATGCTGGGAAAGAACCGGGAACAAAATTCATGTGTAAGAGCTGACTAAAAAGTAAACATACCATGACGCTGAATGCACAGTCAGTTCCATTTTGTAGGTAACAAGGGGGCGATAAAGACAGGATGTGCCCAGGCGCACTCATGATTCCATGATGGACAATGTTGTTATAGTAAAAACCGATGCAATGTAACTGGTATGAGTTTGTGTCAGGTCCAGGAAGAGGTTAATTTTTCGAAGCTTCGAGTTACTGTGTGTAAACTCAAGACACATTTTTTTTTGTATTTGATACGAATTCTAGATTTATATCAGCATTAAATCCTGTGCGTGTATGAATGATTTACGAGTTTACTCGTGCCATCTGCACTTTTTGGCAGCTTGGACTTCACTACGACGATAATCAAGAATACGATGAATACTACTACTGCTACTACCACTACTACTACTACTACTACTACTAATAATATCAAATAATTATTATTAAATAATATAAGCTATCAAATAGTTTCATTCGAGATTTCAGTCTGTCAGATGATATACGAGTGTTTGCAGCTCAGGTAAAGGTATGCTGCCATGCAGCACTCATCTGCCTTTCACGTTCTTGAATAATCCATATGTCCACGAGCAGTGCAAGAGGCAATATTTGTCAAGTTAATGAACTTGCATGGAGAAATCGTTCTGAATCAAATCAGTCTACAGGAACCATCGATTCGAAAAATAATTGAAATGACAACATTTAAAACTAAACTGAAAACAATAACAAATTCGTTTAAAAGTGACCCCCCTTTTTTAATTGGATTGGCAGAGTGTTTGCCTTCATAATAAAAAGGAACGATCAATTTCGTTATGATGGAGATGGCATTCCGCGCATGCTTGAGTTCACCGGAGTGGCTCTGGGCGAAGGCAAGTGTGCCACGTGCAAGCAAAACATACATGCGTCCAGCCCTATTACGCAACACTTAATTACGTAGCTATATATCATTGTTCTGACATGTCATTATAAAACATGTCGAGGTGTCCACACTTTACCAGTTGCAATGAAAAAGAACTAACAGGAAGATATTGGCACTGAGTGTGCAAGCATACATCGTAGGTACGGGCTATACGCGTAAATAGTTTATGCAGTTCCAAAAAATATGGCATGCAATATCACTATTAAGGACACCATACTAAGGACATATATTTTCTATTGTTTAGGTAAATGTCTTATTTTGCTTGCTGTTCCTTAATTATTACACTCAGAATATTTAAAATAATACTTTATTTCAAACATCCCCTTATATTGTAAGAACTGAAGTACTGAAATTAGTATTTGAAAAAAAAAAAAAACTTTAACATTAACTGAAGAGGTATGTCAACAGAGTTGAAAAATATTGTAAACTATGAGCTCTTTTATCACTTAAAGTGATTCTAGTAATCACCTAGTCATACTGTCTCATGTACCTTATCAGTTTTAATGACACTATAAATGGATATTTCAGGACAATTAACCAGCCATGCTGAAGACTTTTAGAATTTAAATTTGCAGGTCAGCAGTTTTGAAAATTCAAGAGCCTTAGTGTGGCTCCAGTGTATCTGCTGCCCTGTAAGGTGATTTGTGTAAATGAATAAGATAAATTTATGAATGTGATGCACAGTTACACCTCAGAGTTACAGACCAGGCAAGTCAACAACATGTGTGCAGAACTACACGTCATCTGTAACTTGCTCCATTGGAGTAGAAGGTAAACATTTCATTGAGGATCACTCTTTCCATTTATAAATAAACCTTCAAAACAATATCAAAATTAGAAAAAAAGGAAGTGAACAAGTGTTACTAAAGAATATCATTTATGGAAAACATTTATGGAACACAGTATTTGACATAATTAAGAACCAGAAATACATCCAACATGTCAAAAAGAAACAAGGTTGTTGGCCACTGAGAAGGAGAAGATGAATTATTAGACAAGAAAATTAAGAAAAAGTAATTCATTTTCCAGTGAGATCATACCCACGCTTATTATTATCAGTTCATTTTAATGAAAGTTCATTGCTATAAAATCAGCGGAAACTTAATAAGATGACGATTATGTATGTAAGGATTCCAGTCGAGAAAGTCTGTTGTATTGTGTTGTTCAGATTGGTGTGTTTTCAAAGGTCCATGATGTTCCAAAATGTTCCAAAATTCTGAATGACTTACATTCCCTGTATAATATCTCCAAGGCAGCGCTACATGTGTGAAATATACATACTATATATGCATATTATTGCATTGATTTTATTAATATACATGTAGGATCAGTCTCTTACAAGAACTGTGAGGAATTACAGTCATTTATGTATCCTTTCTACAGGTTTTCTCCCTGAGATCTAAGTCTCTATTATAAGAGGAATTTGTCAGAATGCTATAGTGAAAATAAAATACCAAAAAATAAAAAATAATAATAGAATAAAATAACAATAATAATAATACATATTATATTAAGATACGATTATAATAATCTAAAAATAATAATGTTTGTTTCTACCTTGAGTGGCAGCACGCTTCATTTGGCGGGATAGTCGGTGTGTGGGAGATCCATTGGAGCGTTCCAGCTGACTGTGCGATTGCTTTGGTCTGTCCTTTGCTTTGGAACTTGTGCCCGAGTCGTCGCCTCGGGGCACGGGCCCTTTAAAGTTCGACGCGCAGCTGGAATTCCCCCTCTCCCCGCTGTCCACCGGCGCTCTCTTCCTCCCTGGTCATGTGATTCTATCTGCGCACAATGCAGGGGATTTCTGCTGCCTCGCGCGCGCGTGTGCGAGCCTTCATCACGCAACACTAGGGCGAAGCGGAACAACCGCTGACCTATTTTGCCATACCCAGGTCCATCACTTATCACCTGTTATCACTAGCGCCATCGATTGCTTTGGCCTGTAGCTGTGAGCTTTTAACTTACAAAACACGGCAGCGTTTCTCATTGCAGACTTTGCTAGTGTAACAGCCAGCTGGGCACTGTTGATTCCCCCTCTAAGATAATGTGCGCTCAGCGTGTTACTCATTTCCACATGTGTACATATTTTGTTTTTTTCTCAGTGGTAAAGACACTCAGTTTAATTAAAAAATAGTTTTTCTAATAGAATATATTTATTATAAAGGAAAGGGTAAGACACATTGCCTGGAGAAATAAACACATGTAAACTTACACATACGAAAATGCAAGATAACTGAGACCTGCTTTGTCTTGTATAACAGTAGAGGAGCAGATCTGGAGGGGTCTCAGTCCTCATTATGCTTATGTGTTTTGGCAGCATTCCAAACTTTAAGAAAAAGGTGAGAGATTTTAACTTACTGACACTTTTTTGCTCTGATGAAAGCTTCATGCTGGAGTGCGTCAGCCATGGACAAAAACATAAAAAAGGTGTCAATGAGATGACGTCTCTCACTCAAAGTTTGGTGTGCCAATATTTGCATTGCTTTTTCTGTAACATAACTGTATTTTTCTGTAACGTAACATAATAGTGTGAACTGTTCTTCTATGAAAAATAAAAGATTCCTCCTAATATCTATATGGGGTTAATATGCAAAAACACCACATTTTCCCTCATGTACATCTTTTGTAGTTAATTTTCTCAACCCCTTAAAACCCCAATCAAATCCCCTCTTAGTCTATCTATACATGAATATGGTTAGGGTTCAGGTTGATGTTTGAAGTCTTTCATTATAACTCTAACATATTATATTCCAGGAATCAATTTAGTTTCCCTCTTTTTTTTTTTTTACCTTTTCAAGACACTCTATATATTTCTCACTCAGAACTGCACACAGCTCTCTGTGCTCTTACCTGATAGCAATCAGCTTATATCTCAGCAAGCCTTGACTCCAGAAGCTCTATCTCTGATAATCACTCTGGATAACTTTGTGAATATGTCCATCCTGGTTTGTGGACATTGAATGTGATTGGTGCCTGCAGATTTCTGTTCTTGGATTTGATTGGTTTAGGGTTGTCGGAGGTGTTTCAGAAATATCAAATCAACATTTTGGCTTCTTAGGCAAGTGCACTTGGAGACGTTGGGGCGGAGTTGTACTGTCTCTGAGTGAGGAAGCAGTTGAGCTTTTTGACCCTGATGGGTTACACCAATATTTGTGTGACACCCTGTGGCCCTCAGTTTGATGTGAATGCAGTAACCCCTGGTAACTCTTCATCCCTCTTTGACTCATATTCTGCCTTTTACAGTTAAATCAATGGTCTTCCTGGACTCATCATTAGACAGTAGCTGCTGTGCTTTGAGCTTCCCTTCCTCAGTCTGTGGTGATTTTAGGCCTTTGAAACCAGATTCATGGACTCATCACCCAATCGGTGATTTAAATGAATCCAAAACTATAAGAATTTGTTGCAGCGTGCCAGAACGTTTTGATTGACAGGTGAAGCTGGTGTCTGTGTGGCGCCATCTTTATGGTTGCGATAACTGCTGACACGGCGGGGCGGTTGTAAACTTCCCTCTCTTCCTCAGAGCTCACCTGGGTGCAGCGTTCCGTGCTCCCTGCAGGGGGGCTGTCCCCCGGGAATTCCCTGTGCGGAATAATAACGCTCCTGGACCAGCGCCAGATGGATTTATCTGGCCCAGATCTAAGCGTGTTACCGTGGGGAGGATGTTGGTTTGTGGGTCTGTGTGTGTCTGTGTGTGTGTGTGTGTGTGTGTGTGTGTGTGTGTGCATGTGTGTGTGTGTGCATATATGAGTGCATATGTGAATATGTGTGTGTGTGTGTGTATGTATGTGTGTGTGTGCATGTGTATATATGTGAGTACATATGTGAATATGTATGTGTGTGTGTGTGTGTTTGGTGGGTATGTGTGCATGTGTGACGATTGTGTATGTGCTTGTCTGTATGGTGTGCATATGTGCATGTGCTGTGTATGAGTGTGTGTGTGTGTGTGTGTGTGTGTGTGCCCACGCTATTGTGTTTGTTTGTACTGGTGTATATTTGTGTTTTGTTGTGTCTATTGTGTGTGTGTGTGTGCAAATGTATATGTATATATGTATCATATGCACTTTGCCTTGTAAGTCACTCTGGAAAAGAGTGTCTAACAAATGCCCCTAATGTAATGTACTGTAATGTAATGTAATATGGGGTTGTATGAGTATATAGGTATGTGTATTCATGTGCTTATTTTTCATTTTTACACTATGTTGGAAAGGATGGGAAGGTGACCGGGGGTGTGGAGCAAATTGGCCTGGCTGGAGTGTGAGGTTTGATGATAGATTGTAGTTAAGAGGATTCAATTCATCTTGCTGTGCTGTAGGCAAGGATTCAATCAACCGATTGATTGAATTATTGATAAATCAAGGAATTAATAATTAATCAATAAATCGCTTTTGTATGACACCATTAAATAACATGTTGCCACACGTTACCTCACAATGGACATTTTCCCAAGGCTGAAAAAAAACTTCCTAAAAACCACAGTTTGTGATAGCCTGGAAGATTATTCACAGACCCCTTTAAAAGTGACAAAACTGAAATCGCGCAAAGAGGCGGAACTCAAGAGAGAACAGCACATTGTGCACTGGGTAAAAACAAAACTTGGCCAATGGCGTCTGAGGAAGCCAGGTACCTGATATGCTTCCTGTTGCGCATTTCCATTCATTTGCAAGACGGATGCTCATGAAATCTATCAGGCAGCGTATGATTTACATTTTTTGGCATTTAGCAGATTCCCTCATCCCTATCCACAAGCTTACATTTTTTGGCGTGATATTTGGTTTACTTCACATAAACCCCCCACCTGGGAACTGAACTTGTTACTCCTTACAAGCTAGGCTCCCTAACCAATTATACTGTGGTACATAGTCCTCAAGGAAACTGCCACAGGGGAACTGTCGCTCCAAATACTTCCAATACTCCTAGACAACTGGATCTGCTGTGGAATACATAGTTCCTTAATAAAACGTAAATGAGGGAGTCTTACTGTCAATTTCTTGACAGGGCAGCAGCAGTTTTGATATTTTTGACCTGAGAAATGAGAAGGGGTGGGAATGAGAATTACACTCCCAGACTTTCAAACAGTAGCCAGGCTCACAGACAGGGCCTTAGCCTTGGACTTAGCAATAACAGAATGAGCCTCTGAGGTTATATTCACATTTTTAAGGTGGAGTAAATGATGGGTTCTGATCAAACCTTAAGTTACTGTGGTAACCACCTTATTGAAGGAACTCATTCTTAATAATTCAAGAGCAGCACAGCTAAGGACATCTTCAGAGTCAGGGAGAAAATGACAGAAAAACAGTGACAAATTCACACAACTGAGGATGCAAACTCATTATACACATATATCAAACTTAAAAAAAACAGACAGGTTTTCTATGTGTAATTGTTTTGGATAATGCCAATGAAATGGACTCTTGCAAGTAACTGACGCTTCAGTCAGACAGGAAGCACACTTGTGACGGCTTCCTGTCTGACAAGACTTCCCATCACCATGTTAGTGAATATTTAGCATGGTGGCAAGGTGAGATGCAACTCCTCTTCCTCTTCCTCTTCTTTTGCTGTCAGTTGGAACGCTCCACCCAAACCCCACCTCCCCACTGCTCCACCGCCCTAATTCCATGTTCGACGCATACCCGGTTCTCGCCCCAAATCATGTTCATTTTCTTTAGGGAAAATGACTCAAGGTTGCTGTCCTGAGGTGGGGGGGGTTGTTGGTGGGGGGCCGATTTCCATACCCTTACCATCAAAGAGCTGCGACTGTAGGTCAGGGGGGCACAGCATACCTCTGCAACTGCAGCCTGCACCAACCCCCCCCCCCCACAGTGACCCCTAAATCACAAAAGCACAGAACAGTCCTGCTCCTCCCTGAAAAAAACCCACTTTACCTCCAAAAATGCGTATATCAATGACCTCGCTAACAGCCTCTCGTTTCTCCTCCTACTCTGGTATCGGCGTCAGTTAATCACTGACGTCTCCGAGGGTTTCACACTTGTGCGAATCCAACGTCATTAAAAAAAAAAATACATATTTGGCATGATCTTATCATCTTTTGACATCTTTTCTATTTTACATCACTTACACATTCTTACAGTCACTGCATGCACCTCCAACACTGAGCAAAAATCCATCTATAATGGTACAATGATATGAAAATGAGTCTCTATGCAGTTGCTGCCAGAAATGTCTGTCTTTCCAGGATGTTCCAGAGATAGTATACGCTTTTCTCTGTGCACAAAAGGACCTCTGTCTTTCCTGTTTTGTTTTGCTTTTGCTTGCCTGTTGTGAGTTCATCGAACGGGGCTTCGAAAAACCCCCTTCTCACATGCTTGCACCAAAGGAAACTGAACTGAGAATAAAAAAAAATGGAGGGAGGCTTAATACTACAGCCTACAGTGTCGACTGGAAAATCCCACTTGGATCAGCTTCTCCCATTTGCCTGGTATACCCGTGAAGGCCCTCCCCAGAAAAACTGTTTGTGAATAACTTCAGGGCCCTCCCTCTCCTTATGAAATATAATAAAAACGTTAATATGATGCTTATCTCTGTTACCGTATCTGCAGCTGTACAGCCTGCTAATCAAGTCTCTTTCAAGTTTCTCACACACTGCAGTCTTGTATCTACATCTCGCAACAAAAAATAAAATAATATAAAAAGATTTTAAGAATGTAAATATATATTAGACCATGTGCAATTGTTAGTACCACTTTTATGTTTTGTTTTTTTATTATTATATACACATATCCAAAAATACAATTAGATTCAATTTTGCACACACCATATTTTTGGTATCAGTAGTGTACATTTAGTCACATGGACTAGTATATGGTCATTGGTCTTTTACGCTGGCATGCATTATAGCATATATAATTTGAATAGGTCAAGCATGTTTTAGTCACCTGTTGAGGTTTAGGTAGCTCTTTAGGAATTTTTAAAGAGGTAGAGATGCCTTCTCATCTTCTTGATCTAAGAATGACAGGTGAAACTTTTATCTCTTGTCAGAAAAAAAAAAATCACATAAATGGTTCTATCTTTGTAGGCTTCATGAAGTGGATTATCACTTTGCATCACCAAAAAAAAAAAAAAAAAAATTTTCCATTCAAGGTGAATCTTTAGAGACATGATCAAAGCGTGGTAAGAGAGAGAGAGAGGATGGGAGGAGAAACGGTTTTATGAGTGCTTCCTCTATTCCACTGCTTTTCAAAGAAAAACTAAAAGTGAATGGGTCAAGCAGAAGTATATATGCGTGTGTGTCTGTGTCTGTATGTGTATGTGTGTGTCTGTAGGGGGCTCTCCTTAAAAGAGAAAGTGAAAGACAGTAGAGAGGAAATCAAATTTGCTTGCAAATGCTAATTTTATGGGGCACCCAATTAAGGGGAAGTTTTATTACTTTTTTTCTATAAACAAAACAATATCAGTCCTCGGTCCAACAATGGGCTTGCAGTTCCTAAAAACAATGGACCTGTGCTCCTCTGTGCCCCCCATCCCCAGCCCTTGGTAGCAGAAGGTCCCCGACCCCCCCAACCCACTCTGGTACCAGCTTTACAAGCCATAGGCCCAGGCGTTGATGGGATTGTGTTCTCTTTGTGCCTGCCCTCGGCAGCATTGTGGAAATGAGGTGCTGCCCTGTCCCGTTGGCTGTGAGGTTGTGTGCCCCCATCCATCCGTCCGTCCGTCACCTGCCTGTCAGGAAGCCCCTGAAAAAGGAAAGCCAATTTTAGCACAATCTGTCCCGCTCCAGGGTTATGAGCTGGAGGGAGTGGGGGGGGGGGGGTGCATGTGTGGCCCCCCAAAATGGCAGCCATTGTGGGACCTCATACGTCTTAATCGAAGGCTTTGAAGACCGGCAGGTTCTGTGTAAGCTTGTGCCGGGGCCCACAAAAACTGATTTTGGACCCCCCCTCCCCCTTTTGACCCCCCCCAATTGTTAACAGTCGCACTGTGGTTCTGTTAACTAGACAATGATGTGTGGGTCAAAGGTCCTCAATGTTTAACCACTGGCAGCCCCTGTTGTGTTAGCCCTGTCTCAGTTAAGGCAGAGTTAATCTTCACTGGGTTTCCCATACAGTACTCCCACACCTTTAAATATTACACAGAGGAATCAATTCAGCTACTGTCCGCTCACACTGTTTATTCAAACTACGTGCATGTGTGTGTGTTTATCCATACAGAGGCAAAAAGGAGTGTCTCTTGGAAACCATGCAGTGACATCTGGAAGATGTGCAGTGTCAGACTGGGCTTGCCTTACTCACCAAACCATCCAGAAAAAAATAAAAAAATAAAAAAGCTAGGTGCTGTTCCTGTAGATGGCATTGCAAAAATTGATGTGGCATATCCATGCAGGAGGTTAGATAGCAGACTGCCACTGTATTTTGTGCTTAGAGGACTTTGTCGAGATGCGTTCTGACGTGTGAGGAAATGCACGCACTAAGGGAGAATGATTCAGAGTAGGTGAGACCTGATTGGAATCGATCCTCGGTTGTCAAGTCCTCTGTTCTGCGCTAATGACTCTGCACAGTGGTCAGCCTGCTCTTTTCATTCAGCCTCTGTGTTCCTGTTTGATTTGTGAAGCTTTCAGTGGGTGCTCAGGGAGGTCTGAGAATGTGATGCCAAATGAATAAAAGCAGTGTCATCCCAGTATTTGTTTTTAAACATTTTAAATGAAAATGATAAACTTTCATGAAAATATGACTCTGAGTCTATATCATGATCAAAAAATATACTATCCAAAATACATCAGATTGTCTTTATTGCCCATAATACAGAGTAAATACAAATGTTGATGTTGGAGTATTTTCTATACCTTACACTGTAAAAACAGATGTAGTCAGTCTTTTGAGTCTTCCTACTCAAGTTTCCCCTGTTGAATTAACCGAAGGGACCTCACCTTGAACAGCATTGTAGCACTATTGCTTGCACCCCGTTTCCATGACAATTGGAACATAAGAATGAATTTAAGGAAGGACATTGGCTCAGTGAGGCTCATTATCACTGTCAATTATTCCCCAATAACAGCCTGGCGTTGAGAGCCCAGAACCCATCGGCTTTATTGGCAGAGGCCATCCCGACCAGGCCTGGAAAAGAGACACTCTGCCCTCTCCCCATGCCTCAGAACCAGCAGCAATAAGGCTGATGAGTTTTTTTTTTCTTTCGTTTTATTGATGCTTCCTTCTGGCTGCGTTTATGAGGCAGTCATAAAACTGTTTTCATATTTAACTTCACTCACAACAGGGACTTTCTCCTACAGGAAAATAGCCAACCCCCCACCCCCAACCAGCCTCTTTTAAAAACAGAAGGAAAGAAAGAAGGGGGGAAAAAAAACAACACAAAGGGGAACGACAAATTACAATGCGGCGGGAGATCCAGAGCTGGGGTACACTCCACACCAAGGTCACCCCAAATATGAGAGCCAGCCCTGAGCCCATCTGGGGGCCAGGTGATGGCGCTCCTTTTACTGCTGACAACCGAAACTGAAAACACCTGCAGGGGGATTCAGAACCTCAGTGACTATATGGTGACCACACTTAGAAACACCCTTACATATCTATTCATCAGGTGGGTGTTTGCACGTTGTTTTGCATTCTGGCACCTAGCTGGTGAGACCGTTTAAACCACAGCTATATATATATGAAGAGAAAACAGAAGAAAATGAGAAATGAGAGAGATAAACTGGGGAAATATATGTAGCATACCATACTAATATACAGTATGTTGTACACTGCTAGCCTCACCCACTCACCAGAGTTCAGGATTGAAGTTAAAGAGAGAGACAACAGTATGCAATGACTTGCCATATATCAACACAGATTAAAAACTGTTGATGTTCTTTTTCCAGAAATCTGTATATGCTGTATTTGCTTCTCTGTAAGTCTTTTCTGATAAATGTTAAAGCATAGATTGTGCAACAGGACCAATGTTTTCACAGCAGTGGAAAGCGTGTCCTTTCAGTGAAGATATGAAACTGAGTAAACAATGATATACTTTAAATGCCACATTGAAGATGGTTATGACCCTGTAAGTCAAGATCACACTCTAGCTGCCATGCTACAACACAGAGAGGGAGGTTTGTTTTTTAAAATTTATAAAAAATTATTTTAATCATCCCCCAAAGTATTATTGTCATGCACAAGAGGAGCAATAATATGCCAGCTGTCAAAAAAACTACAACTAAAATTGCGCTCTTGATGGATGATCGTGAATGTGTTCACGTGAGAGCTGTGAAGTAGCGTCTCATCTGAGGGGCCCCTGAGATAGCGCATCAGACCCTCTGCAGTGTTCTGTCCCGGGTCACATGCCTTCCGCGCCCAAACATTTGTGCTGAATTAGGGAGAAGATGCACGGCACTGTGGGGAAAGCAAGAGGGTTTTCAGCAAAGGCTTTCACCACAGTAGCATGCTGGACGCTGCGGTCCCAATCGTGTTGTTAACCAGTGAAGGGGGTGGGGGAATTGGTCTTCCCCAAAAATGTTAATCGGAAATATTTAGCATAAGCATGGCTTCCTCCTGCTCTGATTGGAGAAGCTGCCCCGCCTTTCTGTTCTTTCTTTCTGTTCCGTTCCAGCTTATTCCCCGCACACATAGTACTTTGTTAGGTCTGATTTCTTTGGAAAGCAGACCATTTCCCACACATCTGAACCACAATAGAAGTGCAAGCTAAGCAACAGCTACCTATTCCAGTAAATATTTGGACCTGTGCTGACACCGTAGCCATGTAACCCTGCCGGTCCCAAACGGGCTCGCCTTTTAAGCTAAAGGGTATTCGGTGTGTAATGAGCAAATAATCGGAAATCGTTTTCCAGCTAATTCTGTGAACTCCTGTGTCAATTTTCTTTCCGTTTCACATGGTAATGAAGATGATGATGATGATGATGATGATGATGATGATGATGACTGATGTAGGCGCCCCCCACACTCACAACTCACAGTTTCTCAAGCACACTTATTCAAAAGTTAGGACTTTCCCCCACAGACGGGGGGTCAGGGACACCCCCTTTCCTTGCGGTGTGGTGGGCCCTTTTGCCCTGCTCTACTGTTCCACTAGTTAAACAACAGGAGGTGGGTGAATGGGTGAATGGGGAGGTCAAGCCCTTTGCTTTGTCTCTGCCTGGGACCCTGAATGTAGTAAGAGCTATTGGAGTGTGTGTGTGTGTATGTCTGTATATGCATGTCCCTGTGTATGTGTGTGTGTGTGTGTGTATGTCTGTATATGCATGTCTGTGTATGTGTGTGTGTGTGTGTGTTTGTGTATATGCATATCTGTGTATGTGTGTGTGCATGCATGTCTGTGTGTGTGTGTGCGCGCATATCTGTGTGTGTGTGTGTGCATGCATGTCTGTGTGTGTGTATGTGTGCATGTCTTTGTGTGTGTGTGTTTGGGTGTGCATGTCTTTGTGTGTGTGTATGAGTGAGTGTGTGTGTGGTGTGTGTATGTGTGTGCAGTCGTCTGCAAATAAGAACATGCATACATATTTGAGAAAGAAAAATTCTTTTTACAAGAGTATTCTGTGACACACATTTGTGCTGTTTGGTTTATCATATCTGTCTATCACTGAAATTCAGTATATGGCATGTGGAAACTCCTTTGTTACATGGGGAAACATATATTGTAATTGAATTTTTTTTATGAGAAAGTACTAATCTTATACTTATTAAAGTGGCCAGTTAAAAGTGTGAGTGTGTTAAAAAGACAGTAATACATTTTCCTTAGACCCAGCAGGTAAGTTTCATAGTTCTTCCATATAAAATTGACAAGAATTATAACATCACTACTTGATGACAGGCTAATTTCTGCCTTTATTTAAATATGAACATTATAACACACCTACAATCATCATACATATCTTTTCTTCATGGGAGCGCTGGTGTATATGAGTGAGTGAGTATTTTTGGACATGTGTATGTGTTTGTGTGCGCATGTGTACATGTCTGTCAGTCTGTGTGTGTGTATTTGTGCATGTGTGTGTACAGATTTATTCATGGGTTAAGAACAAATGCATCCATTGTATGCCAGTCCTGGACAAAATTCGGAATGAAATTGATTACCCTGCAAAACTCCCTATCCTGGCAGCCCAGTCAGACATACATTGCAGCATGTTAAATGCGGACAAAGAGGTTTTTAAGTTTAATAAAACAATACCTATTTTTTTTTTGGAAAGAATGAAAAGCATTTGATTCATCAACTTCTAACTCAAGACTGAACGCTCTCAGTCCGCACGCTCAATGCCTGTTGGAGTGCTGGACTGTTCATGGGAAGTACCCTAGTCATTCCAGGAGTCCATTAAATCTTTCCCAATAAGTCCAATCGGGTGTCACTAACTGATATGATCCCATCAATAGAGTGTTATGTACACAGAGTGCATTGTGGGGAGGAAGGTCTCCTGTTAATCAGTTCACAATGGGCCGACGCGGCGGCCACCACACACTCGCTGTTTGTCTACCGTGACCTCGGGGTCATCGAGGAGCAGCTAGAGGCGGGATGGGGGACTGAGCCAGTAGAGAAGGGGTGCAACTGGGACTGAACGGCGTTGAAAGGCTCTCCAAAAAGAAGAGAGGACTGAAAATAAAATCAGGGCCTCAAGACACAAATCACAAATTTTGTGCTGAGCCATCGCGTACAGCACTGCCAGTGTCACTATTTACATCCATAGCTTGGTAGCATGGTAGCATGAAGACTGGGGGAGGAGGTGTGTGTTAGCTACTGTAATAAAAGTATAATGATGATGAAAGGAAATGGGCTATCTTGTTATGCCCAACATGTCAAAGACAAAAGCAAGACTCAACTTTTGTTTCCACTGTTTTCAAGTGACTTCCCACTGCTTTCACAAATAAAGACTATTGGTGGTCCTTTAAATCAAAATTCAGATTTTAAGTTTGTTATATCTTTTTCAAACACCAGTCAGCTTTAATCTAAATCTGTACCCTGTGATGATTATTATGCTATTGATGCACAGTGATAATGATGATGATGAGGATGGAGGTGAAGATGATTATAATGATGATGAAGATGGTGATGATGATGATGGTGATGATGGAGGTGAAGATAATGGTGATGATGATGGATGATGAAGATGGTGATGATGGAGGTGAAGATGATTATAATGATGATGAAGATGGTGATGATGATGATGGTGATGATGGAGGTGAAGATGATAATAATGATGATGAAGATGATGATGATGATGAAGATGGTAATAATGATGATGAAGATGATGGAGGTGAAGATGATAATAATGATGATGAAGATGGTGAGGATGGAGGTGAAGATGATAATAATGATGATGAAGATGGTGATGATGGAGGTGAAGGTGATTATAGTGATGATGAAGATGAAGATGATGGAGGTGAAGATGATAATAATGATGACGAAGATGGTGATGATGGAGGTGAAGAGGCACAGACAGTGGCCAGCAACAGTCACAGGCCCGGAGGAGACATATGCCTACCCATCGCACACAGATGGGACTGACACAAGGATGAGCTAAGCTAAGGGGGTGTGTGTGTATGGGGATGGGGGCGTGGGGGGGGGGGTGCTTGCTGTTGCCGTGACGAGGGAACACAAGCCAAGGTGATGCAGTGAGACAATGGGGCCGATGAAAGGGACCCTCCGTGCCGGGGCAGCGGTGAGGGGGATTACAGCGTGAGGAGTGGGGGGTCGGGCTAGGGGGGAGACGGGACAGAATGCAGAAGTGTGCAGATTGGGGAAAACAAAGCCCTCCCCATGCCTCACTGAGCGGCCAACTGTTCCCAAAAGTGTGACTCACACAATGGCACCAGCCAGCGCTACTGCCGAGTACCCTCCTCAGCTCTCGGAGTGTGCGTGTGAGTGTGTGTTTATGTGCTATGTGTAAGTGTGTGTGAGTGTCTTTGTGTGCCATGTGTAAGTGTGTGTGAGTGTGTGTGTTTATGTGCTTTGCGTAAGTGTGTGTGAGTGTCTTTGTGTCCTATGTATATGTGTGTGTGAGTGTGTGTGTGTTTTATGTACTATGTGTAACTGTGTGTGACTGTGTGTGTTTATGTGCAATGTGTAAGTGTGCTATGTGTGTGTGTGTGTGTGTGTTTATGTGCTATGTGTAAGTGTGTGTGAGTGTCTTTGTGTGCCATGTGTAAGTGTGTGTGAGTGTGTGTGCTTATGTGCTTTACGTAAGTGTGTGTGAGTGTCTTTGTGTCCTATGTACATGTGTGTGTGTGTGTGTGTGTGTTTTATGTGCTGTGTGTAACTGTGTGTGACTGTGTGTGTTTATGTGCAATGTGTAAGTGTGTGTGAGTGTCTTTGTGTGCTATGTGTAAGTGTGTGTGAGTGTCTTTGTGTGCCATGTGTAAGTGTGTGTGAGTGTGTGTTTATGTGCTATGTGTAAGTGTGTGTGAGTGTGTGTGTTTATGTGCTTTGCGTAAGTGTGTGTGAGTGTCTTTGTGTCCTATGTATATGTGTGTGTGAGTGTGTGTGTGTTTTATGTGCTATGTGTAACTGTGTGTGACTGTGTGTGTTTATGTGCAATGTGCAAGTGTGTGCTATGTGTGTGTGTTTATGTGCTATGTGTAAGTGTATGTGAGTGTGTGTGTTTATGTGCTATGTGTAAGTGTATGTGAGTGTTTGTGTTTATGTGCTTTGTGTAAGTGTGTGTGAGTGTGTGTTTATGTGCTATGTGTAAGTATGTGTGATTGCGTGTTTATGTGCAATGTGTAAGTGTGTGCGAGTGTGTGTGTTTATGTGCTGTGCTGTATGAGTGTGTGTCTTTATGTGCTATGTGTAAGTGTATGTGAGTGTTTGTGTTTATGTGCTTTGTGTGTGTGTGTGAATGTCTTTGTGTGCATGTGTGCTCGTTAGTGTGTGTCTGTGTTCGTATGTCTGTGCATTTGTCTGTGTTAGGTGTTACTATTAAATGTGTGTTCATGTGTGTATGTGTGTATATGAGTTTGTGTGCGTGATTGCTTGTATTGGCTTGTGTGTATGCATATGCTTGTGTATGTGCTGGCTTGCCCAAGTGTACAGTATGTGTGTATTTTATATGTGTCGGTGAATGAGTGCATAAAGGTGTGTCAGTTTGTATTTAGCTTGTGTGTGTGCGTTTGTAAGTCTGTGAAAACATGTGGCAGTGTAAAACATTTAAACATCTATCTCTGTTTTGTGATGGATGTAATTCTTCTCACTGTCTCTCTACAGATCTTTCTTCAGCAGCATTTAGGAAGGAAGTACATTTTGTGAGACTCTTGCAAGCCAGCGAGCGAGCGAGCGGGCCGTCTATCTGCATGAGAGCAATCTGGGGGCTTTCCAGCGGCGGCTCTGTGGGATGTGGGCACCCAGGCAGACATGTGCTGCTGTACGATCATGCAGAGAGCATCGCTGGGGCGAAGAGATGCCAAATCCAGCAAAGGAGGAACATTCTGTACCCTATGCATAAAAAAAAAACTTCTCACAAAGCCATAGGTGTAAACCTTATGTGAAAACATTCCTGGAAAAAAATAATAATCTTGTGGCTTACTTTGGCAACACTTCTGTACAACAGATATAGTGACTGAAAAAGAATGCTGTAGCAGTTTTTGCTGTGACCCACTTCAAACCATTTAAGGCTGGCATGTACACAATCTAATCTTGCAATCTAAAAACAACAAGGCACACCAACAAGAGGGGAAAACAGCACTGACAGAACTACTATACAAAGATCCAGAAAGAAGAAATGATAAATCGATATATAAATAAGAGGAGGTAAGACAAGTATAGCGACAATACGTTTTTATAAACATCAGTCTCCGTAGTAACGAATGTTTGTTCAAAACTCTGCTGAAAAGCTGAGCAGCGGGGGTGTACATTTTAATGATGACAGATATTTGGCTTTTCACTCTATGTAATATCAGGAGAAAAAAAAATATGTAGATACATATATGGGAAAACTTGCAAGGGTGACACAAGAGTGTAAGGTGTTTTTTCATTGTTTAACCTGATGGCATGGCATTACAGTTTTTAATTGACTTGGAGAACACCTCAGGTCTTTTGCAAAATGAAACACTTAATTCAAAACTATACAATAGTTCAGAAAAACCCAATTTTGTCACCGTATGACACACACATGGTTCATACGATCTGATTCTGTTTGAACCACTTACTCACTGCTTTGCTCATTCTAAAACACTTTTAAAATTTCTGCTCTTCAAATGACATAGTCTGGGTTTAATTTTTTCAGAGATATTGTTAGAGTAAAGTACATGAATATATTGACCAAAGCCAACACACAGGACCAGTACTGCACACTGATGAAAATATTTATTCCTCTCCACATTGTACAATTAGTCAATACAACCATACGTTTCCAAGATTGCGTTTTGCACTGAAAATCTAAACAGAACGTAATCAACATAGACTATAGTGCTTAAACACAGCAAATCATTTGTGGAGACAAAAAAACATGAATGAATAAAAACCATAAGCATCATCTCTTTGCCTTGCTGGATCTGGCCATAGCACTTCATCCACATCACAGGGTGTGTCTTCTCTCACAAGACAGCGAGGGAGGTATCTTCTTGAATGACAAATCCATTCTTGCATTAATTTGGTCGCAGGCCTCCTCCATGGCTTGAATAAGGGGTATCCCAACATAGGGCTGGCGATCGTAAATCTTCCACCAGGAGGTATTGGTGAGAAAACTGTGGTTGCTGATGAAACCAGCCTTGGTCAAGAGCAGATCGGTGGAGATACATCGTGCCAGATAACGATGCATCTATGTGCTCTGCACCCATTTGGACTTCCGCTGTGACGATGTTGTGTGGACTGTCTAAAAATGAAAATTTTTCATGGAAACACAGTAGAGAAAAGTCATTTTTCACCAGTGCCTTCGTGGGAATGTCTGAATTACTCCTGCAACAGTATATCTGCTGAGGTTGGGCCGGACTCTCTGTCCAGGCTCTTCAGAGTTAACTGATGGTTTACCACATGGTCAGCCAATGTTGCTCGAGTCTCATCTGATAAAATCAGTCCTCCTTTTCTTTGTCCACATCCTCCTCCAGGTCTACCTCTACCTCTATCTCTACCTCTTCCTCTTCCTCTTCCTCTTCCTGTCCCTATCCCTATCCCTCTTCCTCTTCCTCTTCCTGTCCCTACCCCTCTTCCTCCACAGGCTCTCCCTCACATCCTCATGCTCCCTCTTCCTCATCTTCTTACTGCAACGTTGCCTTCCATTTTTAGTTGAAGACAGGCGCACTCACCTGTTGCCTTTAAGAGTGCTTACACTTGATTGGTGAGTTTACAATTAAGCACCTGTATGTCTGTGCACCTGACGGCCGTGTTTGATCAATTGTTCATAGATGTGGTATTTTGAAAGGCAGTTCCTTGCAATGGCAATGAAGTGACATGATGATACATTTCTGTGTCAAATGTAGAGAAATGGGTTTAGTGTTTTGAAAAACACTGTGTGTGGTGTTTTGCAAAAAGCGCAAAAAATGTGAGGCTGAGAATGTGTAAAAAGTTTTGGAGACGTGAGCTGAGGTTTTGTTCCCTGAGTGTCAGTTTCAATAATTGAGCTTTATGTGTCATTTTAGTGTGCAAGCAATTGAAAAAAAACTGTAATGTGATATGGGAGGTTTACCAGGACGTTTCCTCAGTCAGTAAAAACAAAATGGAATCTGCAGTTCCTGGATAACTCATAATATTTCAAAATATGTCTGATTACGAGAAACAATGTGCAATATATCAGTATGGTGGTCAATGGGAGCAGTTCCGGGGTCAATTAAAGTTTAATTAAGATTTTGATGATCGTATGAATTAATTAAACCTACCTGTGGAGGTCAGTCTCTTCCCAGGACAGTCAGGAACATCAATTGAAATTGAGTACTTAGATGTAAAAGCTCTCATCAGATTATATTTCCTGAATTGAGTGAATTAAACTTTACCTGACCCCGGCACTGCTCCCATTGAACACCATGCTGAGATATTCCACATTTGTTTGCCATTTGATTCATTGACACCAGAAATTTGGCTGAATATCATATTGTTTGCTGTTTTCTCACTCTACTATTTAAAGACCTGCTTTCTTTTGCATTGAATACCGGAAGACTTAATTCATTTTAGTGCAACTCTATTAAGGAAACCAATGGGTTTCTAAATTTGCCTTTTCTGGCAGGAATGCAAAAGCTATAGCTAAAACCAAAACATATGGCCTTTGTTTAAACACATGGAAAGTGTGAAAAGTCAGTGGATCTGAAGCCAACAAGCTTTAAAATATCCCCTCTGCAGAGATAGGATGGGGTATTATTACAAAGTGTGCAAACCCAGCTGTTTTTCAATACATCACAGCAACATTTCAGACTGCATAAGGCTTCTCATAAACTTACTTCCTGATTTTACCCAGAGAAATACTAATTAAACAGAGAAAGCGATGGGCGATGGAGGAATTCTTGGAAATGCTGGTAAAGCGACACCCACTCATCTGTTCAGTAACATAATGAGCAGGGTAACAACGTCACACCTGTGATTGCTGAAGAGTGTTCGATCCCAAGAACGTGGAAAATCATTTTAGCAGGTGGAGTCAGAAAATCGACAAAATAGTCATACTTTCCCGTGTCAATTTCTGCACTTCTAAAACCCCTTTTTCAAATTACAGGATGTGATATACAACTGAATAAGAATCAGGATGAGTCAAACTCCCCCTTACAACCAGCTGACGGTGGGCTTTTTGTGCCCTGCTGCCTGCCATACTCTTGGGGCATAGAGGACTGATTTACGGCCAGGGTAATGGCGGGAGACGGTCGCAGATTCGGACGGCCTGCTGATGGGGTCCTGGCCTGGCCACGGAGAGAGGTGGGCTGGCTCTTCTCAGCTCCGTTTCTCCACGCCCTGCCATAAAGCATTTTCCAAGGGCTGGGGGCCCTCCCACACGGGGGACTCCCCCAGAACCACTCAGCCTGTCCCCCCGTGAGCCTGGATTAGGCATTAAGAAACCACCTCCACCGAGAGGGGAGAGATGGAGAGGGAAAGCGGAAAGTTGCTGCTCTGCTACTGTTCATAAAAAATAATAATAAATAAATAAATAAAAATAAAAAAACACACACACACAGGAGGGGGTTTCAGGATTAACAGCTTCTCTCTCTGTTCTTAGAAAGCAGAAGCGCTCGATCGAATGAATAGATGAGATGAACAGATAGCTGTTTGCTGAGGACTTTAAGAGGGCGGCTTTCTTCTCTCTTGTTGTCTTGGTGGTTTGTTTCCGTCCCCTCTTCTCCTCTCCTCCCAAGGGGTTTTTTTTTCTTTAGTTGATGGTCCAGATTAGCTTAGAGAAAGAGAAATTGTCCTTATGGAAGCCTCTTAGATCCCTCTCACAATGGGGTAGGGGCTCCGAGGAGCATCGCACCAAACAAGGCGGCCGTTAGCTCTCGGGCTTAGCATTTTGATTGAGCTCGGACGGCGCTAATCTAGCATTAGCTGCTGTTGGTACAGGCGTATGCTGGCGATAATGGACTCGTTTACTGCTGACCCGAGCGCTTTCACTGGATGTGAACCCAGCAGGCAGAGAGAGGGTGGGGGTGGGATCATCACAGAGATCCCACCCTGCCCCCCACCACCCCCCAATGGGAGAGGACTTGAAACATCATATTGAGAGGAAAGTTAAACAGTGCCATACAGGCTATGGACACTGAAACAAACTTCAAGGGGACTCTTTAATAGGATTTAAATGGAAACCCCAGGCTGGTCCTGTCGTACATCTCTGTGTGTGGCATTTAGTGTTTCTGCACACATATGAATAATGATATATGTGTGTGTGTGTGTGTGAGTGTGTATGTGTGTGTGTGTGTGTGTGAGTGTGTGTGTGTGTGTGTGAGTGTATGTGTGTGTTTATGTGCATGTGTTTGTGTGTATGTGTGTGTATGAGTGTGTGTGTGTGTGTATGTGTGTGTATGTGCATATGTGTGAGTGTGTATGTGTGTGTATGTGTGTATCTGTGTGTGTGTGAGACCGTGTGTGTATGTGTGTGTTTATGTGCATGTGTTTGTGTGTATGTGTGTGTGTATGTGAATGTGTGTGTGTGTGTGTGTGTGTGAGTGTGTATCTGTGTGTGTATGAGTGTGTGTGTGTGTGTGTGTGTGTGTGTGAGTGTGTGTGTGAGACCATGTTTGTGTATGTGTGTGTGTTATGTGCATGTGTTTGTGTTTATGTGTGTGTGTATGAGTGTGTGTGTGTGTATGTGAGAGCACATTATGAGCACACAATATTAAGAGCAGTAATATCATGAGAACTCAAGTCCTTAGCTTGAGAAAAAAAAGAAATTTGGTTACAGACAAATTTTCCATCCATTGACAGGTAATGGAAAATTTATAAGAATTGTCTGAACATCTTGGCCAGGAAATTACCTCGGTCTTATGGTTGGCGTCGTATATTCACACAGGAAAGGGAATATGATTAACAAAGAGCGTGAAGCGTAATGTAGCTTTAGATATTAGAATCCCCAGCTATGAGCCCGCAGCGGCTCCCAAGTGCCTTTGCTATGAGACCGATAGACGGAAATCCTGATGATTCCAATTAGACAGACATAAGGTAACCTTTCCTTCTGCTGTGAAAAACTAAGTTAAGTAGAATTCATTTTCAGACAACACTAAATACGCTTATTAAGCGTTTAATGTGATGGGGCAGGCTGTATAACAGTACAGACATTTGATCTTGGGCTTGGAGTCCAAGAGGGCAGCATCACACTGGAAATACTTCTGCCGAACTTTTGTTTTAATAAAACTCCATTTAAAAAAACAGACACACACGTATGGCTGGATTCTCTTTAAGGCATATGCAATTAGCAAATCTATTGCCTTTAATTGTAAATCCAATCATTTTCTAAAAGGAAAATTACACATAAAATTGAAAATTACACACCTCAGTACAAGCCATTACTGGCATGAAACAGTCCACACACCACCCTGTTTTCAATGACCTAAATTGGGTTTAAATTGCGAGGAAACCATAAAATCCTGCAGTCATTGCCCTGAGGTCTGAGTCTTCAGTCTGAGACAGAAGAGCGTCACTTTTTTGGTTCATGCTTTCAGCACTGTGGTTTAGCCTATCTTCAACTGCCGCTATCTGCAGTTATGTACACAGTTAGGCGGTCTATATTTATATATAGTGCGTATATAAGGTCTGAGTTTAGCTCGTGCATGGTTTCTGCGAAGCGATATCTGCCCTTCCCAGTAGTCTCTGTGTGTAGTAACTTCTGAGGAATCTGATTGGTTCAGATCTTTTTATTTACTTATCCTCTAATTTTTACGAGGAAACCCCATTCAGGTTAACCTTCCTTTTTTCTAAGAGGACCTGTTTTATCTGCTCCAGGGTGAATTATTCCATTGAAATTCTTGGTGAGACGGTTTCTGCAGAACCTGCTCGGGCACCAGTGAGACCAGGGGGGAAATATAAGCTTTAAAATGGATGAATGCATGAAAAAAGGATGGGCTTTCTCTACACATCCACTGCTGTCTAGTTAGCTTTCAGTTACTGCCTCATCCCAGTTTTAGACAGATCGTAACTTTGCAAGCAGCAGTGAGTGCAGCCATTCCAGAATCTATATGCAAGACATTCTAGTATATTATATACTGTCTGAGGAGGTGGGCATACTGTAACTCCAAAGCCCATATGTATTAATGGTAATAAGGCTAATAGGTGAGTATACTGTCTGAGGAGGTGGGCATACTGTAACTCCAAAGCCCATATGTATTAATGGTAATAAGGCTAATAGGTGGGTATAATGTCTGAGGAGGTGGGCATACTGTAACTCCAAAGCCCATATGTATTAATGGTAATAAGGCTAATAGGTGAGTATAATGTCTGAGGAGGTGGGCATACTGTAACTCCAAAGCCCATATGTATTAATGGTAATAAGGCTAATAGGTGGGTATAATGTCTGAGGAGGTGGGCATACTGTAACTCCAAAGCCCATATGTATTAATGGTAATAAGGCTAATAGGTGGGTATACTGTCTGAGGAGGTGGGCATACTGTAACTCCAAAGCCCATATGTATAAATGGTAATAAGGCTAATAGGTGAGTATACTGTCTGAGAAGGTCGGCATACTGTAACTCCAAAGCCCATATGTATTAATGGTAATAAGGCTAATAGGTGGGTATAATGTCTGAGGAGGTGGGCACACTGTAACTCCAAAGCCCATATGTATTAATGCTAGTAAGGTTAATAAATGTAAATTCAATCTGTCTCTGTATACATTAAGACTACACAACTGTATGCACACACATACACACACACACATGCACGCATACACACATACACACACACACACACGCACGTATACACACACACATGTACGCTGAACTGTACACGTTCAGCTTTCTTCTCAGGAAATTCCAGATAAAAATCTGAAAAAAAAATCCTTTCCGGCCTGCATCCCGGATTTTGTCTGGAATTTCAGCTTCTTCTCTCCCTCACAGCGTGTGTAACTCTCCTGTGGCCTGGCTCAGGGGTTCTGTAAAGGGTGGGGCACGTGATCACTACATCCTTTTTATTCCAGCTTCTCATCATCAGGGCGGGATGTACCGACATCGGCATATCTGTTCCTAGCCCGAGATCTAGCTTAGATACAGATCCAGAACATATTTAGAAAGTACAGTAGGATGTCACCTTAGTTATGAACATATGCTTTCACCCTCAAACCAGAAACAGCAAGTGCAGAGAGATGAGTATTAAACCAATATGACTCAACATTCCATTGCTTAAAAAATAAAACAATGATAAAATGCTAGATATATGGAACAATGGCTGGGACCCAATCTAATGTGCTTAGTTTCTCAAATTCAATGCAATTCAATCAGACAGCAAAACAGACTTTACATCTTAACATAGTTTTCTTTGAATATTTTATTTTATTTGGAGACAAGCAAATATGTCCGTTGGAATTTGTTCTCGTTGTTGTAGAATAGGATAGCACATTCTCTTAAACAGACTTTGTTATTTTGATAGTGTCCCTTCTGCTGCCTCTGTAGTATTACTAAGGAGCATGGTGTGTGAAAGTAACCAGTATCTGGTATGGAGAATGGGTGGAACAAAATCAAACAGTGGTCTAACAGTAGTCAAATCAAACAGTCGTCTAACAGTATTGCAGGTCACCAAAAAGGAACGGTGTCACCCCAAGGGCTTCAGTGAGATCCATATTTAGCCTTTGGCAACAACATATTAAAACCAGCATACATACATTTGTAGTTATGGACATTTGGCGAGGGGCTGTAGCAAGAAAATGATAGCAGCCTTATGTTTTGAAAGGGAAGTGTAAGGTAAGTCATGATGCCAGTCGATGAGAAAGAGTGCTAGCTGCTTTGTGTGTTTTCGTTAGCCTTGATTTCTGCCTCTCAGCGGGACACTGCCACATGTTTCACAAACAGCAGCGATCGGCGAATATCGGCCTTGAGAGAGAGCAGGCATGAACTGAGGAATTAAAACCAAACAGTATAGCATGATATCATCATTATTCCTGTCTAATAAACCTGAAATATGAGGTGGCTATGAGCAGATGATTATGCATCATGAATGCGTGATGAATTGCTCAAAGCAAAATCCCCCATTAGCCTCTGGTGCTACGTCATCTCAGTGTCTAGTTTATTATTGCTTTAAGCAACATTGCTTTTCCCTTGGTGTAAAATGGGGTGAACGGAGGGGGGGGGGGGTTATCTCTGGAATTTTCTTTGCTTACTTCAACAGACTTATTAAACTTAGAGTGATATGTGGAGGGGCTTTTTGGGGGACTGTGCCATGGCTGTAATCAAAAAAAGCAAAACAAACCACAGGGCACCATGGCCAACCTGCTTGTGTGTGTGTGTGTGGTTGTGTATGTGTCTGTGTATGCTTGTGTGTGTCTGCTTGATTGTGTATGTGTCTGTATCTGTCTGTGTGTGGGTGTGTATGTGTCTGTATCTGCCTGTGTGTGTGTATGATTATGTATGTGTATGTGTGTGTATGATTATGTGTGTGTGTGTGTCTGTTTGATTGTGTAAGTGTCTGTATCTGTCTGTGTGTGTGTATGATTATGTATGTGTGTGTGTGTGTCTGTTTGATTGTGTATGTGTGTGTATCTGTCTGTGTGTGTGTATGATTATGTGTGTGTGTGTGTGTGTCTGTTTGATTGTGTATGTGTCTGTATCTTTGTGTGTGTGTGTATGATTGTGTGTGTGTGTGTGTCTGAGTAAGAGAAAGAGAGAGAGAGAAACAGACAGAAAGATATTCTGGAGCACAGTATCAGACCAAAGTGCCTCCACTAAGGCCCTGAGAGACACATCAGGGCTCTCTCACATCTGATGTAACACCTGAACAGGTTAGACACACAGACAGATCGCCATCCATACCTGGAGCCTGCTCAGCCTAAGACTCTGCACCTCTCTTTCCTGGGGCTCAGACTCACAAATCCTTAGGTTTTCAGGTAAGGAATCCATACTGAACTGCGCACCAAATCCGCACAGAATATTCTCCTTTCAGCATGCAAAAAGTGCTTCATTTATTTAAAATAAAAACAAATCGACATTAAAGCTGAGTACAATCAAATCTCTGCTTTGTTCTGAAGTAAAGCTCTGCAGAAATTGTGTGAGACTTAGCTTCAGTCATATTGTTGTGTTTTATTTATTTTTTTTATTCCCAGGTTTCAGGGTTCAGAGGAAAGCGGTGGTTCATATCCATTTCAAAACCCACTTCCAGTAGCTTAAAGTACTGTAAACTTTAGCATGATAATGCCGCTCGACATGGGCGCCCAGCAGAGACGCCCCACGGTTCCCTCTTTGCCATGGGAGCAGCGACGGCAGAGGGGTGTCATAGTGATGTAAATCAAGGCCCCGCCGCCTGAGCAGAGCTGGGGGAGTTACGCTCACTCTACGCTGTGTCTTCAGAAAGTTAACCAGCTTAAAAAAACCTGGGGTTTTTACGACAGAATAGACCCACATTGTGAGTCCCGCTCAACTTTTGTGTTTCTTTTCTGAACGCCCCCATCCCATCACCGTTATCCCCACCTCCACCCCCCCCCCACCCCCACGGCAGGATAACCCCCTTTCCAGTCAGCAGCACAGCGATTTCACAGACTGTTTAGGAGCTAAGTTGTGTGGAGCTGGACCCTATTGTCATTAACGCCGGTAAATTGCACCTAGTCCGCCATTAATTCAGATCTCATTAAAGTTTAAATGGCAGCAGGGAGAGAGGGGCAACAGGGGAGGCAGGAGTGTGGCTGTACGAAAGTGAATAGGAAAGTATACAGTGACCGCTGCAATTAAACACCCACAGACCCTGCTTGCTGGGTTCAATAAACGCTGATTACAACCATTTCTTACACTACTAAAAGTACTACTAAAAGATGGCTGGCACCCAGAAACGAGCTGAAGTTAAGCAAAAGTACTGAATTCAAGCACATATCCAACTCATAAATTGACAGAGCACAACTGTGAAACTGGAATTTTTTTTTTTTTTTGGAGTACTTACAGTTTTGTTCTTTCCTTAAATTATTAAGTAAACAGAAAACCATGGACACACAGCTGTTTTTTGTATAACAACATTTTGAAGTGCACATGGTCAGGAGTATTTGTTCTCTCTCCTCATAGTAAAGCTCGAGTTTTGGCCATTATGAATTTTAGTGAACCAGCATCATTAGCCTGCTGTTACTCCACAACAAATTCAGCTGCGCTGTTGAACATGTGTATGAATTCATATGAGTGAATGTACAGTGGCATTGCCACTCACTTACTGCATGTTTATTTTATACAGTAGAAGTGTGCTGGAGCACCACGGTCCTGTCTCCACATGTTGGGGAGAAATGTCTGAAGCGTCTGGCGTTATTTTAAAGGGAGGAATTCCTGGGAGACAGTGCTGTTGCAGGATGGACGGATGGGGTTATCAATCACCTACAGTATGGACAAAAATGCTTTCGCTCTCTCGGACATTTGTTTAAGTCAGATTCCAGTGCCATGTGCTGCCTCTTGTTCTATTGTTAACACACCTTCTGCCTCTGTGAGCTGGGGATTATGCTGACAGCTCAGTGCTACTGTCTGCCCAAATGAGCCATACTTTTGTCATTTAAATTAATAAATAAATAACTAATTTTTAAAAAGTATATACCTTTTTTGCACAGGTTAGTGGTATAATTTACCACTACTGCTTTTGCAAGTGAGCCTGTTTAAATGTTAAATGAATGCACTTTGCAGTCAGAGTAAATGGTTGAATTCTGTTGGTTTACATTTCGTCAGAATGTTGGTTCCGTGGTGCCAAAGCAATCAAGCTTTTGAGAACAGACAGAAGTGTGCCTGGAAGAGTTCTTTATACCATTTTACACACGGTTAAGTGCTTGCTCTTTACTCTGTTTTAATCATGATTGTGTACGTCTTTACATGTATGTGTGAATTTGGGACGTGGGCTAGTCGATTTGCATTGAGCGTGGGGGGTTGAGGTGGGGGATGTGGGGGTGGGGGGAGTGAGAGGTAGTGGATTTGGTTGGGGATTATAAGAAGTTAAAAGGGGCGGGGGCTGAATCTGGGCCCTCTATGTGATTGGCGGTCACTAAGTGTTCATTATGCGGGTCATTGTTCCTTTTGTCAGGCCGGCGGTATAAATGAGACCCCCTCAGAGCTCTGATCTTAAACCGCCTCTCTCTCCGGACACATCCGCTGGCCTCCTCCGCGCAGGGGACCCACATTCTGACAAGCGTGCCCCTGGCTGCACACAGGACACTTCCCTCCACAGAACAGGGCAGCTGTTTACTTCCTCTGTAGCTGGGTTTATGGTGCTGAAGCAGCACACAGACAGAGAGGGAGAGAGAGAGAAATAAAACCTGAGCTTTCTGAAACTTTTACCTGAAAACAATTTTTATTAAAACCTTTTTTTATCTCAATCTTGGCTGCATACATGGATTCAGATGCAGGCTCTGGCTCCAGCCGCTCCTCCTCCCCTGACATTGCGGCAGTGGAGGGGGCAGTTGGAGGCTACTTTGCCAGCAAGATGTTCCAGGGGTACTTCCAGGATGGAAGGCCTGACCCTGGAGCCCTCCAGCCCAGGAAGGAGTGCAGCATGGCGGGCGGGCCCAAGGCCAAGACCCGGGAGGAACTGACGAAGGAGGACCTCCAGGACCTCCGTCTGAAGGTGAACAGCCGGGAGAGGAAGAGGATGCACGATCTGAACCAGGCCATGGACGGGCTCCGAGAGGTCATGCCCTACGCCCAGGGCCCGTCCGTCCGCAAGCTGTCCAAGATCTCCACGCTGCTGCTGGCTCGGAACTACATCCTCATGCTGTCCAGCTCGCTGGATGAGATGAAGAAGCTGGTGGGGGAGGTTTACGGTAATGGCGGCGGTTGTGGCGGAAACCAGGGCCACATCCCCCGTCGAGCTCCCGTCGCCCAGGTAACCACTCACCAGCTTCCCTTGCACCCTTTGGCTCAGTCCCTACACTCTCTCATGGGTGCTACCCCACCAGCTCCCCCGACTGCGCCCCCGGCTCCTGCCTCCCTTTCGCCCCCTTCCGCCCCCGGCTTCCTGGCCTTCCACTCCCCCCTTCAGGGCCTCCTGAAGGACCCTCTCCACCTCAGCAGCTCCTTCAGACACTTCCCTGGCATGCCCTGCCCCTGCTCCCTGTGCCAGCCTCTGGCAGCACCCACGCCCAGCCTACACAGCCTCACCATGGGTAAGTGAGCAGGCGAGCCCCAGGACTGAATCCTATGCCGTAGGCCATGCCATGGATCTCTTAACTGACAGCCAGCCAATGTCAGTGGAGCTGTTAGAAGGGAAAATTCATTCAATCAGAAGAAGGAAGAGTCTATGGAGTTTGTACAAATGTAAATATATAGTGTATGTTTAGTATTCTGTTGCCATTTATTGTATAGTGTATGTGTATGTTTATATTTGAGACTTTCACCAAGTGCTGGAGAGCAGATAATTCTTCAGGAATTTGTTTCCTGTTTCAATTTGTGCACAAGCTTTGTTGAAATCCTGAAACTGTTTAAAAAAGCTGCTATTTATTTGTCTGACTGTACAACTACAAAAAAAGAAATGGTCAACAGATTTAAAAATTACATACGTATTTTGTATAAATTTGTTATCTAAAATAAAAGTTCTATTGTTATATTTAAAAACATCATTCTGCTCTTTATTTCAATTTCACTTTCGTTTTATGCTGGCCAACCATCCAAACATTTTTTTGCTGTGTTATTTTTCATACAAATATATGCATAAAACATCTGAGATACTATGATATGCACAGAATTTGAGGAAAGCCACATCATTGCTTTAACTGATCCTCTTAGTTTAATGAGTGATGTAGTCCCGCTCAAACCTGACCAGGGCGCTTCAGTAAAACTTGTATTTTTTTGGAAAGCCTTCTTCACATTGCAATGTGTCCAGAGCTTTTCTCTCTCTTTGTACTTCAATCAACACAGAGAGAGAAAGATCTGGCAGAAGGAACATGAGGGGTGTTCCGTTTTTCATCTGGCAGAGAGGAACATTTATGACAGGGGCGTAAGTTTTTCTCATACAGCACCAAGCAGATTTGTCAATCTCAACAGTGTTTTTGTCTCTTGGATAAATAAATATGAAGTTAAATGGGCCATGTAGAGGGAGGGGGAGTGTTGTGAAGGTGTGGGGGGGGTTGGGCGGTTGGGGGGGTAGTTACTAAAGAGACAGCTCCAAGACCTGAATGTCAGTTGCTAACCAGCCTGAGAGATCCCCGACCCGATGTCTTGTAATGACAGCGTGGCCAGACGCTACACTGTTCGCACCCTACTGTGCGACCGGGCCCTTTAGCGACCATCAATCTTCTGCCAATCTCCGCGTGTCAAAGATGAAAGGCACACGCGGTCACACGGTCACACGGTCACGAGGACCGTGAGTACACTTTGCTAAGGACCTGTAGGGGGTACAGCTCTATTTCTTATCATCCGTGACCTTCAGTCTTTGTGAAAGATCCTATTGAGCTCTGGTCGTATTCATACCAGCAAGAAAAGCAGCTGAAAACCTTATAACGCAAGTCTGTGTTCATAAACGCTGGCAATCAACCATTGCAGATCCGATATTTCAGTGTGATTCAGTAGAGGAGCGTTTGGTGCCTTGAAATTATTTGTTCAACGTTCCAAATTATTTTTGAAAGGTTACAATGCACGGTACTTGTGATTTAGAAAATACAGTTTTGTCCTTTTAATCTAATAGACATATCTTGTTACTTTTGATACAGAACAGTTTGCCATACCAGTGATTTTGAATGTGGTTTATATTATTGGTGTTTCATTGTTCTGCTTTGGTGTTTCATTGCTTGCTCTCATTTTCTGACTTTCACAGAATTTACAAATGCACATTTTCCAAAACTCAATGCATTGTTTTCTCTTCTTTTAAGTTTGTATCGAAGTGGGCCACCTTTCTTCACTTGTCTTTCTTATTTTTTGTGTTATTATGTCTTTTTTGACAGCAACCCCTGAACAAACCGGTAAAAAAAAAAGTAATAAAAGGAAAAGAAAAGCTTTTAATGCAATCTGAACAAATGTGAATTTCCCCAAACAAAATCACATGTCACTTAAACAGATGAAGTGGGGGTTCGGGGGGGTGTGGCGGGGGGGGCTAGAGTGGGTAAAGCAGGAAAAAAAAACATATGCTAAATCTCCCACATCTGAGGTCCCTTAAATGGACTAGCACTCCTGTACCCCCCACCCCCCACACACAAAAACCTCCCATTCCCCCCATCTCTCCAGACACTCCCACTCCGGGGCCGTCGTCTCCCCTGAGAGACCTGGGCGGCGCCGGACAATAGCGGCCTGGCGGCGCACAATAGGGATAGGCCCTGGGCCCTCGTGCCTCTGACACAAGCCCCTGCCATTCAATATCCATTTCATCATGCTAACAACCACCCTTCAGACCGGGGCTCTGACACTCAGCCACTCGGGCCTCCACAAAGGCGGTTAGCCGTAATTTATGGGGGGGTGGAGGGGGATCTGGTTGTTGTGCTGACATTGTAAGGAGCCCCTCTGCTTGCGGGCTGGGGCCCGTCAGCTGGGGCCTGGCTCGGCAGGGGAAAGGCAGCTGCCAGCCAGCCCGAACTGGGGGACTCCCATGGTGGGGACTGGGGGCCTCTGGTGTCACCTGGTCCGGCTGTCAAACCGCCCCCACACAACACCCCCACCACCCCTCTACACTCCCCGAGTGTAGCCCCTTCCCTTGGTAAGCACAGGTGGGTGTAGGACCACATTGTGGGGATTAGAGGAGGGGCGCCCCCCCTCACCGTCCTCCAAGGGCTGGATAATTAGGGACATTGACTCCAGTGAACCTGGGGTTCCATGACCCAGAGCAGATGGTGGAGACTGCAGAATCTTGATATGTGCTGTGTGTGCATTTGTATGTGTGTGTGTATGTGCTCACACACACATAAATATATATATTTATATCTTTGTGTCTAATATATATTTCAACATTATGGTTTAATTCATCCTTTATTTTGTCATTAATTATATGTGGCACTGCCCTCTTGGCCAGTTCTACCTTGACTAAAAGTGATTTTAAATCTCAATGGAGCTAACCTGCTTAAGTAAAGGATTAAATATATAAATAAAGTCATATTTGCCCGTATCCAAAACTCCTGAGCCCCAACAGTGGTCCCATTTGTATTCTGTGACCTTTATATTTAACCTGAGCCCTGGAACCATGTGCCATCTACATAAATTAATAAGTAAAAGTCCTGCAATACAGTACCTGTGATGCAGTTGTAATCCATTTAAATTGTGTAAATTTCTGTGATTTGTTTGCTTTTAATATTCCTGTGTCGATATGTTGGCATGTCAGTAGAGGATCTATGAGTCTGAATTTTAAATGCAAACTAGAGGCATTTAAAACACACACAGAATCTCTTGGAACCACGATGCTAAATGAGCTCGGAGGCTCATTCAGTAAAGGCATTTTTCCAGTATGTAAATGGTGCCCCACAGTCTGCTGTTAAATCTGGACAGTGGTAATGCTGACTGTGTTATCGTTCCTGTGAGACGATTCATAAATGACCACAGCAGCATGCAGGGAGAGACGGATTCAGTCGCCAGTGATGTCCATTTGTCACCTGCAATAGACTGCAATAGATCAATCAAAGACATCTTCCTCCATCTTGAGCCTGTGCAAATCCGACTTGTGGATGGCAGTATCAAAAGCAGCGGCTTCTGGCATCATGAGTTTCGGAGGAAAGCGCCTGCTTGTCTGTGTTCTCCAAAACTGACAGTGGAGGCTCTACCAATCAGCAGAGCAGCTTGTGTGCACTTGGGCTCTCCCAATTTGGAGAAGATTTGGGAAAAGCATTAAAAAAAACACATGACACTCACAAGAGAGACAATGGTCCCTAACCCAGCTCCATCAAAAGGAACAGAAAAGGAAAGAAGGAGCATAGCTGGAGGTCATTGTTGGGTTGATTGCTATGCTCAGCACTGAAAATTCAAGCTTAGGTCTCATTTCCCAGAATGCACCATGTGCATTCAGAGCGCGCACGTACATAGAGAGAATAAACAGGCAACCCACGGTGTGTGAGGGACAGATGGATGAGTAAACTGAAGGCAATGCTAATCAATAGATGAGTGCATGTTGCCCCGAGACTAGTATCGGGGAAAATGGGCAGTTAATTAGGAAACTGAAGGCCCCAATTAGTGGGATTTGGGGGCTGGACAGTACAGGCATATTGCAGAACATACGCACACAATATGCCACTTCTACATAAGGGGGAACTTCAATTAGGAGATTGGACTTTTCCAGAAGGTTTGAAGCCTGACCTTTTTTTTTGGGCTCCCCCTGCCATCCCACTTCTATTCTTTCCCTATGTTAATGACTGGGGCACAGCTGTGATGGGGGTCCCAGGCGTCAGAGACACACACAGACACACACACATGCACAGAAGCTTAATCCAGTGGGTCTCAGGTGGAAATGTGACAGCACTGCTGTTGTCATTGTGTCAACTGCAAGACAAACACGTTTATGCTTCCATTATGTAATCAGCCCATTTTGTCACCCCCATTTTCCTTAAGGGGCATCTGAAGCTTCCTATACTGGCCATATTATAGCAAGCTGAAAACTGACCCAGCGGCAGCCACAGTTATGAAATATTCTGAAAATGCCAGTATTGGTCAGTATTGCTGTTGAGATGCACCATCAACTATTCATATACATAAATCCTTAAAAAAATACATTTTTTATTGTATGTGAAAATGGAAAACAGTAAAAATGTATACAGCTCATAATGTATTTAAAATAGCAAAATGTGTATTATAAATCTGATGAAATGCACTCATAACGGAAGGTTCATCACAAGCGAATATAATTTCTTTGATTATTTTATATTATTTTATTAAGTAATTCCATGCGCTATTTCACTTTGAATGCAAAATTGTAAATATATAGAGTCATTAGACGTCATTATCGTCCACTTCTTCGGCGATTTTGAGTTGTTGGCGTGGAACTATGGATTAACAGAGACCGCATAGTTTGACCCTTCGCAGGCGCCGTAGTGAGCGTTCGAAGATTCGACTTAAAAATATATTTTTTTTTATTGAAAATGTATTACTTTGTTTTGTTAATTTTTAAAATTAATTGTGGGTAAAAACTTAAAATAATTATGTTTCAATTTTTTATATTTTTTCCTCAGAAGTTTGCTTAGTCGCTAGGGTCAGAGTTCAGTAAATATTGATGATGTCATGCGCTGAAGATGGCTGAAGGGTGAGTGTTATGTCGCTGGATACTTGATTGTTTATTTTCTTTCTTTCTTGACTCCGCTGTCCGGTTTAAAAATGAAATGCAGAATTATTCTGCGGAAGTTATCGCAACAATGCATGTTTACATGTGGAATCAATAAAGATTATGATCTGGTTTAATATAGTTTGTCATTATAAATACATAAGGAAGTCCGTCTGGGTTTGTTTACAAAAATTTTTCAATAGTGAAAATATCAGAAAGATCAAATGCAAATGTTAAAATAATTAGCTCGAGGTAGTTGACTATGAATTTTATTGCATCGAGGATTGGGATTGAAATATAATGTTCTTTGTGGACGTGTTCTACTTCAACGTTCAAAGCAGGAGAAATGTATTTAGCTAGTTATCTAACGTTAGCTAGCTAGCTAACGTGTTAGCTGAATTTTACATTTTGTCAAATGACCGTTTTGTGACGGATCGATTAACTGCTGTAGAATACTAGATAAAACTTAAATATTATCTTTGCTCGATTGTTCACTTTGTCTAGCGTGTATTTACAAGCGTACTTTGCTTAGCTTGTGAACTCCAGTTTGGTTGTGCTGTTAAATTAACGTTTGCAAAACCTTGGCAATATCGTGTGTACATTTTCAGCAACGCTAAGAAAAGAAAGTTAATGAGCTGCCTTGCTAACATTCGCTGAAGTGTTGCCGATGTTGTCTCATGTATTTCTAGGGAAGGAGGTTGGTGGGGAGGTTGGTTACAGCAAAGCTTCCAGGCCGTCAAAGATAAGGTAGGCCTTGTGACGGTGGGCAAAACAGCAGCTTATACGGTTAGATATCAGCCCTAGTCATGCCAAACATGACATCGGCGTAAATGCTAACAAAACGCCCATCCATATTGAATATTGCATGCACGTAAGTGTCATTATTTCATCGCACATTTTCAGGGGGAATTTTGCTGTGTAATGCCAAACTATGAACACGATCGTAAACTTTCCCACAGTCTGCAGAAGCGTACGAGTTCATAAAGCGTGATCTGACAGAGTTCTCTACGGTGGTGCAACATGACACGGCGTGCTCAATCGTCGCGACCGCCAGCGCCGTCAGGAGCAAACTGGCGGTGAGTAATCGCAAAGCACCCAGCTGGAAAGCACCACACTAAAACACAACAGAAGCTGCTGATTGATTAAGAAGTAGTGTGCATTTTAATGGGCGAAACAGTTACACCTTTTGCTTGCTGAATTATATGTGTTTGGCCTTGCTGTAGTAATTTTAAATGATTTCAGAAGAATGTAATTACCGTCTTACTGCTAACATTGTGTCTGTTTATTCTAACGGCCCCTGTAGCTGTGTTTGCATTGAATCAAGCTGGAGACTTAAGTACTGTAAACCAGTTAAACATTATGAGTATATTGCAAATGGAAACTATCAGGCCAGTTAAAGTAAAGTGACTTTGCGAAGATTTACCTCCTTGGTCAAAAGCATGCATAGCTAGAGTGGTTTGACACAAATTCAGCATTGATATGGTATATTTGAATGATTTCAGAAGAGTATAATTATCATATTACTCTCTTCCCGCTTTTCTTAATTTATCTGGCTTTTGACATTTGGTTTTGTGTTATGTAAACATATGTTAAAAAAAGGACACAGACATGTCCAGATGTTTTTCCTAAGTCAGTTGAATAATTTTACAATGAGTTTTCATCTAAGACTGATTCATCTATGAGCATAGTAGGAAAAACAACCTAGATTTCCAGGCTAATTTAGAAACCCCAGTGCACACAATGTTGCCTGTCAGCCAAAGGGGCCACAACTGTGCTGTCACATGGCCAGAGGCCTTCAGGAATTCTCAAAGGGCAAACAAAAACACCAGCTACCACCTGCCTTTTTACTGAGTACTGGATACTAAGAGTGTAACTTGAACTACTTCAGCTGAGTAATGGGTCTTTCTTCTTCTTTTTTTCCCAAATGGATGTTTTTTGCTGATGTAAGACTGAGGTATGAAATCTTGAAACATGAAATGGATGGAGCTTTCATATGTCACACTCATTGATTTGAAACCGTTATTTTATGGGATTGACACTGCATTGTAGCATGACCTTTACAGAGTTAAATACACATCACTGGCCTGTCAACTTGTGGCGAGAGGGTGTGATCTGATTGTCAGCTGGGTTTTTGCCCCACATGTCGTTACGAGAACAGGTTGTGTCAGTCCAGCCATTTTGGCTCAAAGAACAAAACTCAACTGCCAGAGTAACCAGGCATTCCTGTGTGCAGGTGGAAGGTTCCACGGAGACGACGGAGAAGGTGAAGAAGAGTCTCTCCAACCTTCTGGGGGTGATCACAGACACCTTGGCCCCGCCCCCGGACAAAACCATTGACTGTGATGTCATCACGCTGATGGCAACCCCTGCTGGGACCACAGAGGTGTATGACAGCTCCAAGGTGAGCGTACCTGAGCTCCAACAGTAAGACAGAACATTAAGGACTAGATGCCACCAAGCACACTCAGCCTCTTTCAGGGCATATGCAGGGAAAGCAGTTTTTGGTGATAAACCTGCCCATATTTGAAGAAGGAACCCTGGTGGCCTGGCTGGGGTGATATGGACTGGTTAGGGTTGTCGATAAGGTGTCTGGCCCTTTGGATTGGACCTCGTCTTTAACTGTATTTGGAGCCCCACCCCAGATATGGGGCCGGCACTGAAGTTATGGGCAAATTTGGCATTTATAGGGGAGAAGAATATGGGAGGATGCCAGGCTCAGGATATGGTCTTTCCAGCTGTGTGTTGAGGAAACAGACAAGCCCAGACAGGCATGATGTAGCATCGCCGCTTTAAGACAACTGAAAGGGTCTGAGAATGGAGGTCAGCTACTTCAGGAACTTGCTGAAAGGAAAAGAATAATTGAGATGGCAGTGTTGATAATGAACCCCAGTCGGTATCTTCAGCATATTCAGCATTAATTGTTTGGCACTACGGGATTAATGCGGTAGCTTGGTACCTGTAGTCAATTAGCACTATGTGCTAATAAAAACTCTGAGTCGTCTGCTACCTTCGCTATTAGCCTGCTAGCTAAGGTATAAACACTGCTAAAAAAATCAGAGCTTTCTAATAGAGAAAACATTTAGGAGAGATCTAAACTTTACTTTTGGAAGAATCAATTTTAGGAGGTGTCTGGCTAGCTTAGCAAATGAATTCTAATACAATGTAAGCCGGTACAGCCCTGGCTCTGGCCCTGGGGGGCCACAGGGTTTGTCGGTTTGTGGTCATACTCAGCATTTGATTGATCAATTAAGGAAGCTGATCACACTTTGCACTGACCTCACCTGGTTTAGTGGAGCAGGTCTGATCTGGTTTCTGAATCCCCACACCCCAGCGCCAGGGCTCATCACCCCCGTCATAAAGCTGATGTTGACCTGGAGTTCTGTTTTTTATTTTAGGCCCGTCTCTACAGCCTGCAGGCAGACCCGGCGACATACTGCAACGAGCCTGACGGTACGTGTCTTTACCGCCGTTTCCTGAGCACGGTTGCCCAGCGATGGGCTGTAAACAGCTGGCTGCATACATCAGTTGCCTTGCCATTGTGGGAACAGAACCAGTCGGTTGCCTTGTGCCTGAGGGTCAAAGTTTACATTTGGCGAAAACTAGCCATGATGTCTCTCTTTTAACACTACTGTAGGAGAGGTCTAAAGGAAAGAGACTTTTTTGTATGGTGTAAACAGGATGTAGCTCCTCATCAAAGTGACCCCTCCTTCAAACCCTAACAAAATATCTCCAAGAGAAAGTGGTTTTGCTAATGTATCACCAAAGCCGCATACCATGCAGCCAATTTCCACTGATGTAAACAAGCCCATCGTCTACTGTATATGACAAACGTCAGTAGTTTTAGCTTCTTCTTTTTAAACGTTTTAACACTCAATGCTTATTTTCTGGTACTTCTGTCTTTTGCATACCTTTTCAACTGTCCCAAGCCCTGAGAAGTAAGGACGATAACATTTCTGTATTTTAGCATTGTAACATTGATTTAACACTTTCTGCGATAAGAAGTGAATGTTTCTTTACTGCAGACTGCAGTGTTATATAAATTTTTTGTGATTTGAATCCACTCCTTCACCTCCAAGCCACAGCCTGGCCCCTGTTCTCATTCATTCTGTTTCAGAGATCCCATATCTACATTGTTTTCTGTTTTTGCGTGGGTTTCTGGCCATTACTTGCATGCGTGCAGTAATAGAAATGAAACCTTCCATCACTGTAAAATGGCTTTTTTTTTTAAATGACTTAGTCCCTGTTGTGCATTGTAAAACCTGTGTGACCTGCTCTACCAGTTAAGTAGACCCTTGGCGACAGTGACCATTGTGTTGTTTGATGGCTGTAACAGAGTGTGTAATGTTACTTAATGTGATGTAATTACTCCGTGGGGGTAAAGAGTACAAACCTTTTGCAGTGTTACCTCAGAGTTTCGTGGACACCTGAAACTGGGATCTTTCATAAGTCTGAAAGCTCTGAATCTTTGAGTTATGTCACCATTTTAACATTATATCTGTGATTAGATATATGCCTTTTTTTAAAAAAGTAGTCCTCTCTCATTTGCATCTAGAAACCTCTGCTTAAATGTCACAGGGATCTCCTGTCAACTAAGACGGCACACACCTTAAGTACGCGTGTGCACCTAGCTGACAGCTGGCAGAAAAAGTATCTATTTTGCAGTCTCAAAATTGACAATGCTCCACTCTACTTCTAATGTTATTGGAGGTGTATGTTGAAAAGGCAGAAAAATGTAACCTGAGCTTATTTTGGAGAAACTGTCCTATATTAGCCAAGAAATAAAATAGTTACGTATAGTTGCTTCAGTGTCAGAGAAGACTCTATGCATGTTTAATAAAACATTCATTCATCAATGGAGCAAACATGCCTTTGTTGCAAACACCATAGGTATTGTTGTTTTGTGTACTTTATGTTGCCACTTTTCAATCGACCTCTAAACATGACAATGATGGAAACAAAGACTTATTTTGGGGCGAATCTGGTGAGGAAAGTGGTGGGAGGCGCTTCCTGTTGAGTCTGAAACTCCGTGCTTTGAGCACATATCCATCTGGTAGGGTGTCTGGACCCCAGCACCTACCTCCAGGCAGGACTGTGTGTGTGAGCGTCTGCGTGTTCTTTGCTGTAGGTCCCCCGCAGCAGTTTGAAGCCTGGCTGGATGGCTTTTCTCTGGAGGAGAGGAAAGGGGAGATCTCTGAGCTCCTGGTCAGCAGCCCCTCCATCCGGGCCCTCTACACGAAAATGGTACAGTCCACTGCAATCTGTTTGGGCTGCGGCCAATCTCACAGACTGCATCTGTAGGGGTGGGGTGGGTGTTGAGGGGACAATCAGACTGATAAGAAATAAGAATCAGTATGTTATTTCAGTTGTAAAGCCAACTGTCATTTTTTTTTCCTGTTTGATTTCTTCTTTTGTTTTTTTTTGTCTTTTTTTGGAAATAGCTGAGAGAGGCTGTCATACCGTGACAGTGCTTTCGTGCCAGTACCTTAAATGAGAATTCCCCTTGAGTTCTGGAAGTCTGACTGAACAGCTTTATCCTGTATAAGTTGAGCTGAACCCTTTGTTTTTATGACACAGGTTCCGGCTGCTGTAGCCCACTCAGAATTTTGGCAGCGTTACTTCTACAAAGTCTTTCAGCTGGACCAGGTAACCCAGTCTCTCTGTTTTACGGTGTGCTAACGGGAAAGAGGAGCAATTAAACACTTCCCAAGGTCTGATACTTATAGCTGTGGCTGCTGACTGGCCAACGCTGCCATCCTTTGGAGGGGCTCACTTGCCACCTGGTGGTCAACACTTGCAACTGCATGCTGTGGTGCACAATTAGGCCCATGGTCCATCAAATGTACCAGTGCTGTGGTCAGGATAATCATGGTCTTGGTCACTGGAATTAGGTGCTTGTAAAAAGAGCCTGGGTGCACAGCTGTTTACAGGAATCTGCCTTAGTTTGATTTTTGTGTTTTTTTTTTCCTTTTGGAAAGGAAGGAAAGACAAACATTTTGATGTATACAAAGGAACAGAAGGTAGGCGTGATAGAATGACAACTCCTTTTAACACAACATATCACATAGCGAGGGTGTCAAAGTCCAGTGTTTGTCTAGGCATGAGGAAGGTAATTTTCTCACATCTTTGTTTCCTGATCGTGAATGGGAGGAAAACTCATTGAGTAAACTGACACACGGCTTCCTTGGTTCCTGAGAGCTACTGTGGATCGTGCGCAGACACAGTCAGAGGGTCTGTGAGTGCGATATGATGTGACAGGACCACCCTGAGAGATCTTGTGTGAATGAAGTCGGCGTGTGGAGTGTCCAGCGGGGTGGATCCAAACAGGGGTCTTTACCTGCAGTGTCTATTTTGGGAATCTGGGTGGATCTCGGGTCTCCTCTGCCTCCAAATGAATAATACCCTGAATACCCAATTGAATCAGTTGCTTTCATTATTGAATGAGTATTGTCCCTTTGCTGGAGTTTTTCTGTCTTATCCAGAGTGAACTATTCAGCTTTTCCAAAGACCACCTTGACTCATTCCCGGTGTTTTCCTGGCCATATATCACATCCTGTCGTTGTCGTAGTGATGCATATTGATTCAGGGCGCCGAAAACTGACGTCAGTGAAAGCGTGTGTATTTTGACCTTAAAAGTCCATATTCTTCCTAAAGTGAGTCCCCGCCTGTTGTGATGTACCTTCTTTCTATACTATCCGTGAAGCTACCGAGGGTGGTTGTGACTTTTCCAAATATTTCTGTAAATAGCTGTGTCACCACTCTGCCATTTAATGAGTACTTCTTCTTGTAAAACCGGGAAGTACGGTTGTCTTTAATGTCTTGTTTATTTATACAGCTGTACCTGTATCAAAGAACTTCAGATTAGCTACTTTGTTCACTGTACAGCAATGGTAAACCCCCTGGGAACTGAACTGGCAACCTCTTGGTCCCAGAAAAAGCCAGTTTCAAGTAATCTTGCAGGACGCCATTGAACAGAGTCATTGTATAAGTCACAGTTTATCGTTTGACTCACTGTGCTAAAACAATATGACACAGGCTTTGTGCTCACCGGAATGGCCTTTAATGAATTGCGTGGGGTCCTGAACTTTGACCTTTTATGTTTTTCTTTGTGTCATTCATTCAGGAGGAGGCGCGGAGAGTGGCGCTGAAACAGAGAGCGGAACAGGTGACGCAGTCCGAGGCTCTGGGCTGGGAGGAAGAGGAAGAGGACGGTACGTCTGCCGCTTCCTGTTTTACGTTACGTCAGCCAGTTGCTCCTGAATCCTGTGCATGTACTGCTTTGTTATACATCCTCAGTGAATGAGAACCTTTTTGACCATTAAAACATAGTTTATTATTCATTTTGTATCAGGGTGTCAGATTTGTACCAGACTGACCTGTTGGTAAGACATGCCTGGAGCAAAAATAAAAGCTGCAGAAAGGGAGACTTAGCCGTCTGTGCTCTTAGACTCAGAATTCACTGTGAAGTGAGATTAAAGTTGTCCAGAAAAGTAATTTAATATCCAGTACGGAAGGAATATTCAAAATTTGTATTTGTGCAAATCATTCATCTGATATTTCATTCAGTTTAATGTTGAGAGGGTCGATATTGCAGCATCATCTTGAGTGTATTCACATTATCTGAAGGCATTTAACAGAAGCTTCAACTGACAGTTACTTGCATAGACAGGGTTTTTAAAATATTTTAAAAAAAAAACTTTTTGGATATTTGCTGGAGCAATTCAGATTCAGAAGGATCTTTACCTCAGCTGGGAGTTGAATTTGCAGCCTTCTCAGTCAGAAGTCCTCTTTCCTGACCATTATAGCGTTGCCCTCTCTCTGGAGTGTGAGCTTTTTTTTTGTCCTCCCGGCTCTGTCACAGATGAGTTTCTGGGCGCAGCCTCCTCATCTCGTTTGGACTTCACCCCCCCCCTGGAAGATCCCCGCATCCCGCTTACCGACTCTGAAAAAGCCCAGACCCCGCCCCCGCCCCCGTCCCCGCCCCTGCCTTGCCAACATCGCCCCTCCCAACGGCAGACGACTCCAGTGTGACCCCCTCGGCCAGTTGTGAGAGTGTCAGCCTGCCCACACAGGTGGAGAGGCCCCCAGGTGCTCCGGAAGAGCTCGCCCAGCGGATGAACGAGGCCAGCCTGGAGGAGCAGGAGGCGGGCTGCAATCCTTTACGGCCTGCCCCTCAGGACACGCCCACAGAGACAGACCACGCCCCCAAGACACACGACACCCCCGCCCACCAAGGAGAAGGAGGAGCCGGAGACGAACCCGTCGCCCCCAAGCCTGCCCCCAGGACGGAGGCGGCCCGAGAGGACGCCCCACAGGACCTGAGGGTGTTTGAGCTCAATTCGGACAGCGGAAAGTCTACCCCATCTAACAATGGCAAGAAAGGTGAGTCGCATGGGATGGGAGTGGCCACGTGGCAGGTGGAGTGCAGGTCAGAGGTAGGTGTTGGAGTTGGACCTGCATCTATCTACGCCACTGTTGAATTGAAGTGGTTTTCACTATGGAGATTTTTATAAAGCAGCTCTGCACAGACCTAGAACTGAACCCCCCCCCATTCCCCTGAGCAAGCCTGGGGCGACAGTGGCAGGGAAAATCTCCCTGGCTCAACGGAAGAAACCGAGGGCTGCTTGAGCCCCAGTGGAGGACAAATTAATATGTATTAAACCGGCAGAGCGTGGATATATTATAATAATCAAGCAAACCACTGTGTTATACACTGTGTGCCTGGACGTTGTGAAAATCCTCATGAAAATTAGGGATCTCCATCAGGTTACAGATTGCTTTGCGGTGTTTCAGTGTGGTCATTGATGGCTAGCACAACTCTTCTGCTGTTTCCCGAATGCACACTGGGTTGTAGAGAGGTGGGGGAGCAGTAATTAGCACTCTACTGTGTTTTTTTTCTGCTCAAGTGTTTTGGTTTTGGGGAGCTGATTGGTCAGTAGTTGATACTGTGATGTGAAACGGTTTTGTTTTCAATATCAATACAGTATCATCATTTATCTGACGCTTTCATCCAAAGCGACTTACAGTTGATTAGGCTAGCCAAGGGCCAGCCCCCCCTGGGAACAATGTGGGGTTAATGGCCTTGCTCAAGGGCCCAACAGCAATGGTGTTCTTGCTGTGGCTGGACTGGGGCTTGAACCACCAACCTCTGGGGTCCCAGTAATTTACCATAGCCACTAGACTACAAGCTGCTTTTTGGGAGCGGGATGACTGCACTGTTTACTGGTTTGGTTTTGGGCAGCTGGGGACACGGTTGTTGGTACTGAGCTGCTTCATGGTCTTGTTTTTTGGAGTTGGGGGAGCAGTCGCTGATACTCAGCGGTTAACAGTCTTGGCCCTCTTTCGTCCTGCAGGGTCCAGCACAGATATCAGCGAGGACTGGGAAAAGGACTTTGACCTGGATATGACGGAAGAGGAGGTTCAGCTAGCACTTTCCAAAGTCGGTGGGACAGGACAGGTACGTCCCATGTCATTTGTAAATGCCTGTTTTGTGTGTGTGCGTGCGTGTGAGTGTGTGTGAGTGTGTGTGAGTGTGTGTGAGTGTGTGTGAGTGTGTGAGAGTGTGTGTGAGTGTGTGTGAGTGTGTGAGAGTGTGTGAGAGTGTGTGTGTGTGTGTGTGTGTGTGTGTGAGTGTGTGTGAGTGTGTGAGTGTGTGTGAGTGTGTGAGTGTGTGTGTGAGTGTGTGTGTGTGTGTGAGTGTGTGTGAGAGTGTGTGTGTGTGTGTGTGTGTGTGTGTGTGTGTGTGTGAGAGTGTGTGAGTGTGTGTGTGAGAGTGTGTGTGAGAGTGTGTGAGTGTGTGTTTGGTCTTACACCAGTTTGGCAGTATGTGTATTAGATTGAAAGTCTGAAGTGTGCTCATGGAAAAACATCACATGGCCAAATGGCAAGTCTGTTTTTTTTTTTTTTTTTTAAATGTCCCACAAACTACAGAAAATGTTTACATCGCCCGACAAAAATGTGTGTTAAGAAGGGGAAAACAAAAACCTACGCATATGTTTTAATATAACAACTTAAGTTGTAGACTGCAGATGTCATTTTGAGTCTTTTGTTCAGTGTGTATTTCCTCTCATGTGGTCTTGTCTGGTTTTTTCTTTCCTGTGAAAAATATATACATACCATTGGATGTCAGACAAGCCAGAGAAAACCACATAGGATGAAAAACAAACTGAAAAGAATTTATGCATCACAGCGACATTCTTAGCCACTCATAGTCACCATTTTACACTCGTACTGGCACCTGCGTATTCTCTACAGACTGACAGTATGTGTGTGGGGAAAGTGGTGCGGTGGTGATAGCCTTTTTTTAATTCGCAAAGACCCAGAATACATTCACTTTTGTTTTCATATTGACTTCAATTTGCAGTTAACACAGAAATAAATCAGGAAAGGTGAGTTAACTATGAAGTCAACTGATCAATTAGGTGCAAAGCAACAACAAAAAAAGACCGCACACTCTAGTCAACGTGGACCAGGGCCTGTATTTTCCACTACTGTGCATTCCTACAGTTTTACAAATGGTGATTTGAGATCAGTTTTAACCTTTAGCTCATTGTGGATAAGGTCATGATATTGACTCGGTATACCTGATCCTAGAACAGTATGGGTAAGGTTAGACTGTAAGCATGAGCCCAGGTTTGAGGGGTGCTGGTATAAAATATATGAGGCTGTGAGCAGGTGCTCTACAGTTTGCTAAGGGGAAATCAGAAGCACCTGGAGTGTTGATTCCTCAAGGCTCCACCTGGGAACCCCCTGAATTTGACGTTTCGGCAACACCTCTGCTGTCAGGCACCGGAATAAAATCAAAAATGCCAGAAATCCAGTCTCAAGTTTTTCTCTTTCTGTTTTTTTTTTTTTAGCTTGAAGATGATGACTGGGAGGCCTGGGACTGAGAAGAAGAAGAAATTTTGTTTTTGTTCTTTTTTCACCCCCTTCAAGTTTCTGGACGGCGAACCGTATGCTGAACGTGTGCACCCTCTGGTCCATGCCCTGGCTATGACTCTCCTCCCTCCATGTTCTGGGGAGGAGAATCGAATCAAACCGAATCGAATTGGAAGTTCATCATCCACACAATGGCCAAATGTGGGGAAACTCAAGGCAATAAGTTAGATTGCTACTGTACAGAAAAAAAAAAAAAAAAAAATAATAATAATAATAATGCGACTTTCATCTTGTTCTGTTCTAAAGGGTAACATTTCAGTTTTCCTCGTTACTATGGGAACAGTTCTGGACTTTAAGTATAATGACACTAGTTTAGGTTGGATGCTCTACTTTCTGACTGTTGCTTTATGAGAAAGGGGTGGGACCTGTTTAGTTGGTGAAGAAATCGCTCCTCATCTATGGAGGATTTACGTTCTTTCTCCCCCCACCCGTCACAAATCTTCTGATATGCCATTAAATGTATGTAAAACATCGCAGTTTTTTTTCTCTTTAAAGTTAGTGAGAAATAAATTTACTTTCAGGCTGAGTTGAGTTGCCATAAACTATTTGTAATGCTGCTTATTATCTTTGGGAAGATTAAATTCTATATAAGAATATTTTTAGAATATTGGTATTTCAGATAAACTCCTGCTTGCTTTGTATCTTGGCTCACTAACACCTCTGTCTTATGCAAGTTAAAATACCATTTAAAATAAAATTGGTTTTGCCTGTATTAAAAAAAAAAATACCAGTAAGTTTTGCATTCATATGCTCATGATATATAATGTGCACAGCAGAGAATAAGAAGAGAATCTTCAGATGAGCGGGTCCCTGTGCTGTCATGGATTCACTCGTTTAAAGTAATCGTTGTGCTGTACTCGTTTGATTCATTCCTTTGTTTCATAGGAGTTGATTATTGATCACACAAAATCCATCCAAAGTGGAGTTAATGGAACCTCACTGTCCCATCATGACAAGGTTGACGTTGTGAGTGTTTTGATTGGCTAATAGTAGTTTAGTGCCATGTTGATTGGCTATAGTGCCATGTTGCAGATGTTGAGAGTGTTGGATTGGCTAATAATAATGTTCCAGTTTTGTGTCTGCTCCACTGTGAATCAGTAGCTGACAGTGGAGCTAAATTATGTTTATTGATTTATTCTGACCCGCATATCACCAGTTAATACATGTTTACTTTGTTTGCCTACCGCTTTAATGACTCATTATAAAGACTCAACAACATATTGCCATTTTACAGGAATCAAACTGATATTACAGTTCTGTAATTCTGATGAGGTTATTTAGGCCAAGCTGGATTTTAAAAAGAAACATTATTTCGTCTAAAAAGGTTAATTCGTTCGCCCACCCTCCCGCCCCCCAACCAAGTTGGCAAAAATTTCAAATTACCATTTTAATGAAGTTAAACAATGAAATCCAATCTTGGGAAATCGGGTAAGGATCTTTGGACTTTGTTCCTTATTGCTTTTGGCTGTAGCCGGTATTATTATTATTTTTTTTACTTCTTTGGAGCGTTGTCAACAGAGCAGACTGAAATTGGAAAGCATTTGGCTGAAAGAAGGAGGGCAGTATAACTGACTGACAGCACGTTTGTTATGCATCCGTGTGAACTTGTAGGTTGTGAATTGTGGAGTTGAATGTGTTGAATGGGAAGGTGAGAGTAATTGAAGAGTGCTAAAACTATCACTTGAAATATATCTGGCGCTACACTGAGATATGGCTCTTGGAATGCAGATCTAGGATGATGTTTCTCTCGTCTGTATCCTAACGTAATACATTATGAAGCTTGCATTGGATTATATCAGTATGGACAATTAGCACCCTGTCGGTCCTATAGGTCAGCAACCCAGTCTGAGACACTTCCTAAGTACAGGCCATGGTCCTACTCATCCTCTAGTTCAGCCATGTTGTGTTGTTTACCTGCATGTGGGGCGTAAAGTAGCATTCCGTTGTCAGCCCATATGTGTATAGCATTCATTATCCGATTGGGTCCTGGGTAGTCCTTTTGGATGCTGGTTTTTGTTACAGATGACCAATTGATAAATCAAGGTTGTTTGAACAGATTTTTAATTTCTACCATGTTTTTTTTATTATTATTTTTTATCCTGAACCTGTTAAACACTGTGAAAGGTTAGCCTGCTGCCATTTGCTTTTTTCTTAATTCTTTATTTTCTAAAATGATGGGTCATTTTCTGTGAACGGGTGTCTACAGTTTCATCAATCCCCATTTTTCACCCTTCATTCTGAAGGAAGCAGGACATGCATAGCTACTTCTGATACGATGTTGGTTAGGAGGGTAATACGTCCCCCCAAGACGTTAAAAGTGTCTAAGAACAAGCGACAGCTGGGTACGAAGCTGGGGTTGTAACTGTGGTCAGAACGAAGCCCAGCACTCACTGGGGCCAGCCAGGTCCGAGTTTGGATGTCACTCGTGCAGAGGTTCTAAGGCCGCTAGCTAGCGCAAAAAAGGCCTGTCAAGGAGAGTAGCGCAGACTTTGTCGTAATGAATGTTTTACAAGCTGAAACCTCATAACTGGTGAGCACGCATCTTGACGAGACTCTCATTCTCGCAAGGCAGGTCCCGCCGTCCTGTCTGCCTTTTTGACAAAGGCTGCGGAGACCGTTTTGTCAGGCTAAATTGGCCGGGAGTCTGGAGGCCGTGTATAAATGATTTAAAAGTACATTTCACACCGGTGCGAGGGAGTGCTCCTGGAGATTTATAAATGCATAGAATAACTCGCCGGGATTTATACTGGAGTCAAAAGGCCATTTTTAGTGAAGTCATAGATTCATTATGGTCCCGGGAATTGGGGTTGGGAGATGATGTGAATGAAGATGGGTACAACATGGCTGCAGAACTTAGGCACCCATCTGGACCTTCAGAGCATCTTCTAATCGTTGCATATAGTGCTGGAAAAGTGTGAGTGTGCATCACGGTAAGGGATCCGTTAAAAAAGCACATATTGAAGGAGACTTTAGAGGAGAGCTTGTTGCGCATTTAAAGTCTCACTGCCCCCTTCCCCCCACCCCCAAAACCCCTCCCCACCGCTCTTCTGCTGTGTCACTCTTCAAAGCTCTTTGGGGAAAAGAGAAATAACAAGGCTGGGGAAAAAAATAAGGGATTAAGCATTTGACCCAAAGCTGAGGGGAAGTGCGTGTCGTGTGTCCTGTGTCTCGTTTCTTGTCTAATTGCAACCAACACCACTGGCCCCTTAATCTCCTCTAATCCCACGCGCTGGCTTTCAGAAAATTTAATCTCCCATTATGACAGCCAATCAACCGGGGAGAGGGAAGAGCACGCCGATCTGATGACCCCCCCCACCCACCCTGGTCATCTGAGTCGTGTGTGTGTGTGCATCCATGTCAATGTGTGTGCTTGTGCATATGAGTGTTTGGGTTCCTGCATGTGTATGTTGAGTAAGAGTGCATACATGTGTGTGTTTGTATCTGTGTAACTGAGAGCACGTATCTGTGTGTGTGTGTGTGTGTGTGTGTGTGTGTGTGTGTGTGTGTGTGTGTGTGTGTGTGTGTGTGGGTGTGGTGTGTGTGTGTGGGTCTGCATGCGTGGTGTTTGTGCATGTGTGTGTGTGCATGCGTGCGTGTGTTTTTGGGTGCATGGGTGTGTGTGTGTGTGTGTGCATGGGTGTGTGTGTGTGTGTGTGTTTGGGTGCATGGGTGTGTGTGTGTGCATGCGTGTGTGTGTTTTGGTTGGTGTGTGTACACACACAGCCTGCTGAGGGACAGGGAGAGAGCCCGCCTGACTGACTCCCATTAGAGGGACCTTTTGGCAGGAGCGTCTCAGTGAAGGATGATTTCCCATCCCCTCATCTGAATCTCCTATCACACTGCGGGATTAACGCAGCGTTTGCTTGCCCGATTTGAAAGGCCGATCTCTTGGGCTTTGTGTTATTGTGGTTGAAAGGAGGGAAGATATCGCTCTTCTGCAGTGCTTTTTAAGGTCACCCTCCGAAGCCTGGCATAGCTAACTTTACCTCACATACGTTTACAGGCATCCCCAGAAGTATTGGCACTCATGACGAACAACTTCTCAGGACTGCATGAAACTATTAGCAAAGATAATTAGCTATATTTTCATTCTTATATATATTGCACTCATTACCATGTTTATGAATGGATTTCGATTCCTCAGCTCTTTGCCTTTCCCCATGGTGATGTATTTGAAGGTTTTTGCATGCATACTACTGAATTTTTTGTACCCAAGTGAAACAGGCCATCTTGGAGGGCTACTATACACTATTCTACTGTGAACTCAGTGGCTTGTTATCGGCATTGATTATGTTATAAAGTTATTTTGTTCACCTTCAAGGGTAACAATAATTCCAGACCATCTGGGCAACTTCTGTCTTCACATTATCAATTATGTGCCAAGGACTGAGATATGGTTTTAGCGAAAGAAGCTTTCACTGAAACTACAATATCTTACAATTAAATCCTTAGGTAATACTATATCATCACCTGCAAATGTAAAATAAGATATATATAAAAAAAGTCTACCTTGATTTAGCTTGTTATTGAAACATTTAAGTTAAATTTTGCAGCTTCTCATGTCAGTGTGTGAGCTGGACCGCCTCTCCCCTGTATTTGAATATTTTGGGGCTGTGGCACATTGAACTGAAGGATCACAGATTTTAGTCTGAAAAAACGATGAGAGACTGGAGAGGATGAGCCTGTCTGATTCCCAAAATCCGAGTGCAGCTCCAGTATGAGTGCGGGTCGGCCTCATTCCAGCGGGAGACGCCATTTCTGCTCACGGCTCTGAGTCTGACCGTCTCTCTCGCTCTCTCTCTCGTGACGGGCCATGACTCTGCCCAACTTCCACAGATACAATCGTTCTAATAAACCTGTGGTAAATTACAACATCTGAGAGTTCTTTAGTCTTGGACGGCTGGGTGTGTTACACACATACATACATGTATTGGACAAGAGCTGCTTTTACAGGTGTTCGTTTTTCCCATACCACTTATACAGCTAGTTTTCCACTCTCAACTGTAGTATCAGTTGAAGTACCTACCTCTAGTATACAGACGCAGTACCCTAGATGGGAATTGAACTTGCAACCTCCTTAACCATTACACTGCACTGCCACCAGAGTGTGTGAAATGATGAAAGATAACCCAGCTCTGCAGTCGCTGTCATGAACCTTCCGGGCACCGACTTATCAGAAAGCCCTGTTCAGGAAAAGGTACGGAAGCCACCTGGGACTGGTGTCAGGTGTCTATACTTGCTGCTCATGAGCTGAATCGCTCATAACACTGAAGGGCAGAGAGAGACTGAGGCAAGCTGAGGTGCTGAGCAGGGGCTCACCAGATGCGACGCTCGTTAACAGGCCGTCTCTCAGAGGGTTTTAAATGTGCGACGAGGGAGAGCGGTAATGCAGCAGACAGTGAGTAATGTGGCTGGGGTGTGTGTTTGAGTGAGTGAGTGGAGTTAGATAGAGAAGCATGTGTGCTCTCAGGGTGGTAGTGTAGCTGTAGGTTTGATTCCCATGGATAGGGTTATCATTGTACCCCTCAACCAGTCACCTGAGGTAATACCATCCACATGCCACAGCTGTACAAATTGATTGTGTGAGAAATGTAAGCTGTGTATGTCATTGATGTCTGCAAACAACATGGGTGCAGGTTTTTTTTTTTTTGGGGTGTGGGTTAAGAGGGATGCTGTTTTGAGATTCAAGCTCACAAACCTGCCACCTAGTTTGTGTTTCAGAAAAGAAACACATTGCAAACTGTCTTATGAAGTGTTGCACTGCAGAATTGTCACTGTGGTGGCTGACAGGGTGACTACATGATGTATGTGGTCTGCCACATCTTAAAAATGTCAGTCGCTGCTTCTAGTTACATCAGTGGTTATAATACAGCACAACCAGCAAAACGGGAGCCAAACATATCTCTATGATCATTACAGGAACTTGCTAGCCTTTTGGGTGTGAGTTCAGCGTTAAAGGCAAGTGGTACCAAAAAAGGTTTGTATCTTGAACGCACCCTCATCGTGAGCGGAATACTGAGGGTGTTTTTTTTGTTTTGGCTTCGAGGACTGTGGCTCAGTACCCAGTTTGCACATCAGGTGGCGCCGTTGCTTCACTGCCTGCAGACGCGCCGTTCCTAGCGGCGCCCCGGAGCAGCGGAGACAGCGGCAGCATCCTTGTCCAGACTGGTCTCGCCTCGTTAGCGACGCCACTGCCGTCGACCGTCTTCTGCAGCCAGGACCTCACCCAGCATCTGCCTCATCCAGCCCCTGTCGACTGCCCCCAACCACCCCCCGCTCCCCACCAATCCCAAAAATCAGCGCCTGGACCACCGCATGCTTCTGCATGAGAGAGGGTGGGCCGTTTTCACCCTGCTCTCAGATTCAGACACACACACATAAAAAAACATGCACGCTTGCACTGCACACACATGCAAAAGCACGCTCACACGGTTGCACCCTTGCATTCACCACTTCAGCACAAACAGACGCACAAACACACACACACACACACAAGCGCATACACACATTTGGTTTATTCAGGTGCTTTTTGGCTGCTGCTCGCTGCATATTTGTGCATGTTTTACGTGCTCAGGTCTGTTAGTGATTATTTGTGTTTGCGTTATTCATTGCCAGGATGAACAGCTTCGTGAGTGGCTAATATAGGTCATGGGGGGATGTGCAGTGAAGTGCTTCTTATCACCACTAGGGGAGAAAATGGCACTGTGGAGCTACCCGGGCATCATGTGGGAGAGAGGGACCGATAAAAGGCAAGAAAACAACCCCTCCTTCAGGCCTTTCCTCCATCTCTCTCCCATCTCTCTCTTTCCTCCTGTCATGCCGTCTCTCCCTCTCTCTCTCCAGCCAATAGATTTGTTCCCTCCTCTTTCTCTCCCTGTCTCCCATCAATTTTTCCTCTCTCTCTCTCCCCTTGTTTCTCTCCTCCATCTCTCGCTCCCCCCTTTGATTTCTGTCCCAGTCTCTCCTTCTCTCATCGCTCTCCTCCCCCCCCAACCCCCAACCCCCAACCCTTCCCCCTGTTTTTGATGCATGTTGCTTGTGGCTAAGCACACATCACAGAGACCCCATCATACCGAGGTATGTGGTGATGGGCTGGAGATGCTGGGAGAGGGGTAGGGGAGGGGGAGGGGGAGGGGGGAGGTAAGTGTGGGTGTGGCTGGGAAGGACGGCCCGACGGTATTGGAAGAAGAAGAAACACACGGGCATTGATTTGCCGCCTTGCCGATGGATAATGCATGGCTTTCTCCCCCTAACTATTGCTGATGAGCTATCGCTAATAGCGCAAAATGCTGAGGATGTGCGGTGGATGGGTGGGGTGTGTATGTGGGGGGGGGTCCTGGGTACCGATGCAAAGCAAAGAGTTCTGTCTGTCACAGACAAGAGGGGTGGAGCATTGCACCCTCCGTGTTTTTCATTTGGTGTTATTTTACTAACTGCAGATGTCTTTTTTTTTTTTTTTTTTTTTAGGGAAGGTTTGCATACATGGTGGAGAGAGAATGCCTGAGGCTTTTTTAACCCCTCCCCTTGTATTTTTAAATACAGATTAATCAATAGAACATTCCTGGACCTTCTATGCCAAGGAACCATTAATGGGGGTCTGGGAGATGGGGGTTTGTGTGGTGTTTAGTAAAGAAACACAAAACTAGGGATGACCTAAAACCTGAAGGATACCTACAGGGCGTGTAGGGGGTCGTTTCTATTCACTGTTTCTCCAAATGGGCGTCCACCTAAAAGCAATCAATATAGGTTAGTCTATAATCTGACAAGAGAACATAAATAATGTGACAGAGCCATAAACCAGATCTCCAGACGAAATGAGATCCTCACTGTTAAACAAAACACCCTTGGCTGAATAAATCTAGTTTTATTTCAAGGCAGGAAATGTATTCTATGGCGAGCATTCAGGCTGCCAAAGAATGAATTTCGTTGGGAGCACGCACTTTTGCAACTCCCGCTTCTGACAAAGGGGCCGTTTGCAGCAGGAATAGTTCAGGGATGTGAAGTATTTTTTACGTGATGCACAATATCGGACAATTTCCTATGCAACTACTATAGTTCCTCGATTAATGAAGCTCTTTTCTTTCCTTTTTATTCCCCTGAAAGTTCTGACTCAGCAGACAAGATCTGTATTTACGCTGCTGTCTCTCTCTCAAGCCCTTACTTTCAATGGAGAGTCAGTTTATTCCCTTAATACTATTACCACAAGTTCTCTCTCTCTCTCTCTCTCTCTCTCTCTCTCTCTCTCCAGCTCTCTGCTGTCAGAAATGAATTTGGAGCTGTTGGACGGGACGCAGCTCTCGCTCGCTCGCTCTCGCCGCTGTTCTTGGACGTGTGCCCGCGGCCACGCCGCTGCATAAATGACATCGGCTTGGCCCGAGTCCTGTGTGTTTTCGGCGGCCCGTCGCTCGTATAACCGATGGCGTGTTTCAGCGCCCGAGCGCGGTATTAGAAAAGTATGCGCCGCATTGTTTTGCGCGCTCGGCGGACGCTGCTAACCAGGGGCCGCTTATGTTGCATGTCTCTTCACAGATTAATGCGCCTCATATGGAGGTTTAGGGGGAGAAATCCCCGCTCAAGAGCTGCTGTGCACCAGGAGGATTCACAGCAGTCCCAGTGACCCGCTGGTCCGCCCGGCCAGGACCCTGACAGCCTGGCAGCACAGCTTACCTAAGCGTGTTATATTAGTTTTTAATACTGAGCTGTACTGCCTGGGGATTTGTGTGAAATGGTCAGGAGGTCTGTGTCTGTGTATTTGTGTGTGCATGTGTGCATGTTTGTGTGTGCATGAGCAGGAGTGGGTATGCTTGGATAGGTATGTGTGTGTGTGTGTGTGTGTGTGTGTGTGTGTGTGTGTGTGTGTGTGTGTGTATTTGTCTGTGTGAATGTACTTTTGTGTGTTAGTGTGTGAGTGTGTGCACGTGGGCAGGTGTATGCCTGTGTGAGGGTTTGCATGCATAGGTGTGTGTGTGGGTGTGTGTGTGTGTCAGTGTGAGTGTGTGTGAGTGCATGTGTGTATTTATTTGTGCTTTCAAGCACAGCTTTTGTGGAATCAACCAAATTAACCAAATTCAACCTATTTGCTAATTTTCTGAGCCCACTGTTCTGACTGGAGTTGGTGCAGTACTACATCTCCAGGTATTCTTCCTCTGGTTAATGAATAAACACACAAAAAAAGAGTCAGCCTCAGTGGTGGCAGCTCATATAATTGAAGGTAAATAGTCTCACCTGATAACTCCAGGTGACCAGGAAGTATTGCACAGGAGCCAAGGTAACTTTCATACCTGTAACACAGAATCATTACTGAATCTCCAAAACAACCCCCCCCCCCCCAAGTCTTTCTTCCTCACTTGTCCTCTGTCTTTGTTCTGGTGCCACTTTAAGTTACCCAACACAGCTTTGTAGATCCAGCTTGTGTTTTCTTACCTTTGACTGTCATCCAGAAATGAAACCATGTGTTCAGCTACAGCATTATCAAACCTCCAAAAGAGTTCATTTTGAAGTTTAGCCACGATTTCTTTATTTACATTGGCATGAAATTTTGGCAGCTCTTTCCCGGATTCTTTCATAATTTCAGCGTAACTACGCAACTACTGGCTCATTGTCCTCTTGCAAGTCCATGGCATGGCTGAAATGGCCAATCAAAATTAGAGCTGGTGTCCATGTCATGATATTTTACATTTGTGACTGTGTCATGACGCATACAGATTGCAGCTGACTGATTACCCAGTATTCAGAGAGACACTTTCATGCTCCAAGGCACTGAGTTTTAGCTGCTGGGTAACGTTCTGCTGGGCCACTTTAAAACCGGGGCAGAACAGAGAGAGCTGAATGGAGCACATGTCTTTGCAGCCCTCAGACATCACTGCTCTGGCGACATGCTGATCGATGTCTGCGATTTCAGAGTTTTCCTGAGTTTTCCTGTCGATGAAATCAGCCCTAACCACCCCCCCCCCCCGCCTTTTGTGTCACAGCTTTTCTGTAATCATGCTTAGAATAAAATATTGTACAGCCTGCTTTTACACCCAAAACAAGCGAGTAAACAAACAGAATCGTCTGGGTTTTGCTTGGAGGGCAGGGGAAAATGTGAGAATAGTATGAGAGCGAGTTCTGAGAATCTGGAGCACAGCCGGGGACAAACCACCAATCACGGCAGCTAAATTCCCTGGCAGACTGACAGTTTCCCATTGGGTAGGTCCTCCCTGAGACGCGTTCTGAATTCTCCGGCCTGAAACTATTTCCTCAATCAAGCCTTCAGTAGTCTGAGTAGGACAGTGAGGATGTGCTTTGCTTCAGTGATAACAGAAAACCAATGCCGCACTAGAGATTTTGAAAACTCTCGGTTCATTTTATCCCAATTTTCTATCTTGAGGTTCAGAAATGTGTATTTGTTCATTTGAATCAATCGATCAACACATCATTTAAGTGTTAAAGTGCTTTGCTATTGTAGTGGTCTAAGTGAGTTTCTTTCAAAGTGAAGTGTTTTGAGTTCAATAAAAAGTGCTACATAAATGTAATCCTTTATAATTTGTATTATAGCTGGTGATCTATCAGCCAGATACATCAGATACCTGTAAGGCGGGGGGCGCTATGTCTTGTGTGTGTGTGTGTGTGTGAGTGAGTGAGTGTGCATATGTGTGTGTGAGTGTCAGTGTTTTTATGTGTGTGTGTGAGTGTGTGTGTGGGTGGTATATTTATATGTGCATATTTGTATGTGTGTGTGCGTGTGTTTGTTTGTTTGTTTGTGCATGTGTTGGGGGGGGTGTGCATGATCTGAAGTGTGCACATGCCTGTGTGTGTGTGTGTGTGTGTGTGTGTGTGTGTTATGCACATGTGTGTTCATGTGTGTGGTGTGTGCATGTGTGTGATGGTGCATATGTGTGTGTCTGCGTTGGGGCAGGGGGGGCCGTGGCTCAACGTGTGTGGCAGACGGTCTGTGGCCGGCAGGTTTGCCGGGCAGCCTGCCAGAAGAGTAGCTTAGCACGGCGCTAAACTCCGTAATTAAGCGCAAGGAAAGCCACAGTGATGGGGATCCGATGAGCAGCTCTCTGCTGAGAGACACCAAGAGAGGGAGAGGGGAAAACAGAGAGGGGGGGAGACAGTCAGAGGGAGCATGGAAGAGAGGAAAAGTGAGGAAAGGGAGAGAAAGAGAGGGAGGGAGAGAGAGAGCGAGAAGGAGCAAGGGAAAGAGAACGACAGAGTGAGAGAAAGAAAAGGAGGAGGGAGCAAGGGTGAGAGGAAGTGCGAGAGAGAGAAAGAGAGGAACAGAGGGAGCGTGGCAGTGAGAGTAAGACAGACTGAGAGAAAAAGAGGGAGCGAGGGAGCACAGGGGAGAAAGGTGGAGGACATGGCCAGCTGAAAGCCTCGTTCTCTCACCCGTTCTCTCCTACAGCAGCGGCTGCGCCCCAGGAGGCACCCACAGAAAGCACATTAAAAGCCCTGGCAGGTGTCTGGGTGTGACCAGTCAGTTTGTGGGTGTGAAAGCCATCCAGCCGGTACATTTCGGACCGTGTCCGCTCAGCTGAAACCTCTTATATAAGCAAAAACTCGCAGCCGGACTTCTCGCACACAAACTGAATCTGTTGTGTGATTCAAGCCGCCAGGGGAATCGATTTAAAAATACCAAAGAGATCATCAAACACCCGGGACATAAAACTCTGAGAGTTGTCAATGCATGGAGCAGCTTGCCAGGCCATGTAGTAGAGGCAGAGACCCTTGGAGTGTTCAAGTCCCAGGTTAGCTCCTTGCTGGATACCGTCAAACCCCAGTCCCAGAGGGCTGCGTGTCTGTTTTTCGCTGGACCTTTTCAGTTGGGCGGCCATTTTAGTTTAGGCCTTGTAAACCCCTGTGTATGGACTCTCACCAGTCAGTTATTTAAACCGACTAATTGCTGAAACACACCAAAAACCGGCAGACACCGCATTCCTCCAGGGCCACGAGTGACCATGAGTTTGACACCTGCGCTCTCTATTGCAGGTAAATGATGAGCCGAGATAGGCTGAACGGCCTGTTCTCAACATCGTATGGTGTTATGATCCCGTAGTCTCTATGTCATCCATCTTTTCACTGATGAATGAGTCTACCGCTCAGCCAGTTAGCCTGTACCCTGTTAGCTTCACCTCTACCACCAGGGAGCTAAAGAGCGGCTCATCAGCCCGGACCCCTGTTACGGCAGACAGTGGATGAACACTGGAGCACTAAGGCCCCCCCCTCCCGGTCGTGTCTGAGCTGAGCCCCGCGGCCCTGCACGGAGGGACTCGGGCTGGGTGCACAGGACTAATGAGGAAGAGACAGGTCGCTACACGAGCGGCAGGCTGGACAGACCACGAGGCGAGAGCGGAGATCGATAGAGTCTGTCTGAGCGAGGGAGAGGGGTCTCTGGGGGCACACACACACACACACACACACACACTCACACACACACACACACTACACACACACACACACACACACACACACACACACACACACACACACACACACACACACACACACACACACACACACACACACACACACACACACACACACACACACACACACACACTCACACACATAAACACACACGCATGCACACACACACACACACTCACACACACACACATAAACACACACACACACATGCACACACACACACACACATAAACACACACACACATGCACACACACACACACTCACACACACACACACACACATACACATTCACATACACACACACATGCACACACACACACACACACACACTCACACACACACACACACACTCACACACTCACACAAGTGTAAGCATACACACATATACACACTCACTCACACAAGCGTAAGCATACACACATACACACACTCACTCACACACACACACACACACACACACACTCACACACACATACACACACACACGTGTGTATGCATGGACTTATTTGCACCACACTCATTCATACATACACACACACACACACACACACACACACACACACATGCTCAAATATGCAATATTCCCACACATACATGTACAAGCAGGCTGGCACGCATGTAGACGTGCACATACAGACTCTTGAATGCACATACGTACAGGGAGAGAGTGTGAGCACAGACACCCACACACACAAGTGCACACACAGGCCTAGAGCCCAGGGCACCCCATTTTGTTCCAGCAGAGGCTGCCAGTAGGGTCTGGAGCATCTGAATGGACCCTCTGTCCCTCCCACCCCCACCACCACCCTGGTCACTGAACCCAGACAGGGGCCCGACGGACGCCCCCCCCCCCCCGTCCGCTGCACTCATTACCCCCGTTCTCCTTTTATTCCCTCCTTAATTATCAACCCTTTGTTTTCTCCCCGTCCAGACTCTTTTATAGGCCGTTCCGGTAAACTAATGGACTCAAGGAAAGAAAAGAAGTGAGGGGAGTTTGTCCAAGGTCCAATGCAAAGGGGCCGCTCACTCGCTCGTTCGCTCGGTCGCCCCGTCCCGTCTGCCTTCCCCGTAATTGGATGTGAAAAGCGATGTTCCAGTCGGCGAGCTCCTGAGCACGCCTCGTCTGCTCTCATATCCAAAACTTCCTCGCTCACTGGAAAGAAAGTTTGCCCACACACTAAATCTTGTTAAAGTCACATAAAGTGCATAAGGAATGTAAAAACAAAAAAAAAAAAAGCTTTTAGGAGGTGAAATATAGTGGCCTGGACCAATGAAACCTGCCTGTGGAGGATTCTGGGAAATATTTCACTTGAACGTCACTAATAATTGCACATTAATAGTTCAAACCTGATAAATTCATCTTTTAATTATATGATTGAAGCTGATAAATGGTCAAACAAAAGCTGTTCATCATGTTTCCTTGGAAGGAAACTGCAATAGGAAGATCATATCTGCCTGGCGCGCCTTTCAAAGAAAAGGGTAATTTTTTCCTTGGTTCAGTGCACGGAAAAAACAGATTAATTTTTTTTTTTACTGCTTTATTTATCCGGGCAGGTTAACTGAGAACTCAATTCTCTGGGAATTCCTGGGGAATCGATGATGGTAGGGGTTATGAAGTATTATATACCCAGTCACATTTTTAGGTGCGTGGATGTAGAGAGAAAATTTTTATATGAATTTGGTCTAGGCATAGCATCATGGGATTTTTTAATGACATCACAATCTCAGGTCAACACCTCATCCCAAGGACTTCCAACAGACCAGTGCCCCCCCATCATCGTGCTGGGGAATTCAAGTTCAGTTTGGTCCACAGGAAGATCGCCCCCTAGTGGCCCATCAGCACCTCCTCCAGCAGTAACTTTGTTTTCCCAAGAGGTCTTCCATCCAGGACCTAGGCCCATGCTACAGCAGTTTGTCATTAGAAGGATTCAGGCGATATGGCTGTTGGCTCTCTCATTTACAGACAGTGATGTCTCTGACTCCACCCAAAGTGTTCCACTGTGAGCTGTTCTGTTCTGGAGGAACACTGTGGCGGATTAGATATCTGCTCTGGCACTTCTTCTCTACAGCAGGAATGACTAATCCAAGACAAGCCAAAGCAATCCAGGCCACATCAATTCATTTCAATCGCGTTTAACAGTGCTTTTTTTCATTGTCAGAAAACAGCTTGATGTACACCCAGGATCCTTAGAAGCCCCCAGGGCAAGCCTAGGGTGACAGAGGCCTGCCTGGCTAAAATTAGGGAACCTTGAGCAGAATCCAGCTCAGAGGGAAAAGCCCATCTGCTTCTGGCCAGCACCCGCCACGTCTTAATGAGGTAAATGGGAGAGTACATTACCCCTATCTGTCTTTTGTTGTAGCGCAGCAATAAAAACACCTGATTCAGCTAATGGTGGTGTTCAATCAGATGTTTAAAGGCTGGCTCTTCTCATCCTGACATTTCTCAGCTGTACATAACCAGCTATAGATCCTGCTGTTTGAAAACAGCGTTGCACAATGACTCAAGACCTAACATTGACATGTCAAAGAACTTGTGTCTATTCTGACTGTAAAAGCCCATGTTCTGTCTTCCTGCTATAATGATACTTTTACTCATATATTACAGATGTGATGGAGCTATCCTATTCATTAAGCTACTGAGCAAATGAGAGGGGCATTCATTTTCTAACTAGTTCCTTTCACTGCTACATCATCACTCTCAGCTTTTGCCTCTGAGTATCTCTTTGAGTGAAATCAGGAAGCAGCTGTAGCTGGAATGAGCCTTTAGCCAATCAGCATCCATATGCGAGACCATAAGTATAGCCTTGTCATACACTCTGTTGTGACCAAATATGTTTATTCATAGAAGAAGTAACACAGATTAGATTCATACTCACCTGCCAGATAACACCCCCCGCCCCTTCCAAACAAACAGGCAGACAGCTCCCAGTCAAAACCCTCCTCAATCTCAGTAAAGTTTGTCATAGAAAGTCACTTTTTAGGTAACACCCCTCCTAGCTATTGTTGTATGAAGTAAATCGCCCCATCTGAGTACATTATGAGGCCAGTGTTTCTTGTCCCTGGTGGCAGTTTGTCCTGGTTACACAGTTATTTAGAAACTGCTGTTTCTGGAGTAATATTCTCCAACTTTCTGCTCATCGTCAGCCAAGCACAGAGAGAATTTGCATTATATTGCGTTTGTACTGTGCCTGTGTCCACCCACTCGTTTGTTTGTGTGTGTGTTTGTTTGGGTGTTTTATCAAAGGACAAATGCTTTTTCTTATCTGGGCTTTCACTACACTTCATCTGAGTGATTTGTTCTGGTTTGAAAACGGACAAGACGAGCTCTATCATGTTTCCATTCTCTCCCTCCCTTATTCTCTCTCTCTCTCTCTCTCTCTCTCCCTCCCCCCTGTGTATGTGATGATGAGAGCCCCTCCATTTAGGAAGTGCTCAATAAGGATCTGTCATACTCTGGGCTTGTTATCTTCAGCGGGAGTCCTTGACATCATCAAAAGGTGCCCTTTCTGGGCCTTTGGGTGGCACACTTAGTGCAGGCAGGTGTTTGTGGTGCTGCTGTGAGTTTTAATCCAGCTTTGGGTCATCAGTCTGACCACACTCTACCGCCCTCTACTGTCTGACTGGGGATCTGCAGGTTCATGAACCAAACAAACTTGACTTCCTGTTCCTCCAATGGTATCGATCGTAAGTGACAGGTGTCACATCTGCATAGTGAAAAATGGGAAATGCTAGTCACCATATGAATCAGAGGAGTCAGGTTTACAGGTGCTTCCTCCTTAGTCTGTGGGGGGCGGTTTGCAATGGGGTTGGGTTGATTATGTAATCAGATTGGGGCATGATAAAGACTCACAAATGCATGACATCAACTGTACCCTGCTGTCAGTGCGCAGAATGTTATTTTTATTTATGAATGTTCAGAAGAAAATGGCAGGGCTTAACAGACAAGTCTTAATGGCAGTCATTTTCTTTTACTGCTCAGTAAGCAGAAATGTAGCAATACCCAGCAGGATCTGCTGTGAATTTGCAAATGAGTCTGAGTTTGAACCTTTAAAGAACGTTTTACTCAGTGGTTTTCTCTGTGACATGTCTTAAAACCTGACCTTAAGACAGAAGCTGCATAAAATCGAGTCTTAAAAAAGTTATAAATGGAAAACTTTATGTCAGGTTCTGGTGACTGGAGATTTCTGAATATTTGTGAAGCCAATGGTTGTGCTTGATTAAACTAAAGGGTTTTCTTTCCTCAAAGGGACAATTTAAAAAAATATTGCAGAAATAGCTAACTGGCCCCCCATGCATTTTTCTTTTTAAATCAAGGCCCAATCTAGCAAAACCTGGAAGGTTTTACTCACAGAAACACTGATATTACTGACTCATAAACCCAAAGTGGCGATAACGTCAGAGTTTATGGAATTAGCTGGAAAGGCAATGTTCTTTCAACAAAAGGAAGCAATATGCAGTCGAAGAACACCAGGAGGAATCAAACGGGCCTTTAGACTTCCAAATGAAGACATTTATGAAGTGAATAATTTGCTTTGGTGCGAGGCCACAACAGAAGACCGATAGCACTAATATTCTCTGCCTCTTAATACATTTAGACTGCCTGATGTAGGCTGGATGGACCCCTGCTCTGAGTTGGGTTCTCTGAAGAATGTTCCTGTGACCCAGAGAATGCTTCCCAGCCATTCTGCTGGCTCTCATCTTGCCCCGGACCATTTCAGGTCAGGCCCAGCTGCTTTGAGACAAAGTCAGCTAAATAAATCAATAAATAAATCTGATGTGAAGTGGAAAAAATAACTGCATGCACATGACCCTTCTTGGATGCGCTTAGACACCCCTGCAGTGGAGTTTAAGATTTCGGAGATATTTTGGGGTTTCCGCACTTGAGACCATCCCCCACCCACCCTCCAATCTGAAACACCCTAACCTGGCATCTACCGCTGTCCCAGCTAGTTTCATGACCGCCCACGCCACAACTCTCAGCTACCATTTCATATACAGTTTTTAACCATTTTTGCTGACTGTTACCTCAAGTAAACTCAAAAATACATCTTGCTATGGGTCTTTACTGAATGAATGCACTGTTGCTGTGTGAATGTGGAGGGGTTGGCTTTAGGGCATCAGGTTATGATTTCAGCAATCGAGCAGAAATTTTTTTTTCAGATTCTCGTATCCAATCTGGACCTCAAGAATGCCATCTGCCCCCTGTGTGAGATTATAGAGCATGGAGGAAGAAATCCTTCAGCACCGCAGATTAAATATGGAATATAGGGCAGAATGAGGGACAGGAAGTACACCTCCACTACACTCTGCCTCTTTCTCTGCAAGTCATCATCTGGTGGCTGTACACATGAAGCATCTCCATTAGTGGTGGTGCTGATCTAGGATCAGATCTACCCTGCCAAATCCTGACCTTATCCATTGTGAAAGGAAACTGAAAGCTGATCCCAGATCAGGGCCTGTATACATGAAGCTTGTCTTAATGTATAATGATTTTCTTATCCATGGTATGGTATGACAGGGAGTTCCAGAGCCTTCTTCCAGCCTGGTTTGGGGGTGTGTTATTTAGGCAGTATTGAAATATGTCGATCTGATGTAGACCTCCATTCAGCCGCCCCTCTTCCCACACACACACACACACACACACACACACACACACACACACACACACACTTCAGAAATGTGCATGTACCTCTTCTCAACACCCACCTTTCTCACCTGTGATTGAACATATGAAAGCAGAGCAGACATTCAGGTTACGAAACTTAAAAACAGAGCGAGAGAGAGAGAGAGAGAGGGAAAGAAATACAAAATCCTGACAGGCAGCCAGGAGGAGGAGGAGGAGGAGCACTTCAAAGGATATGGTATCCATGGAAACCACTGGCTTTTTTCCCCTCTCTCTCTCTCTCTCTCTCTCTCTCTCTTCTTTTTTTTTTTTTTCAACCATCAGCCTGTTGATCACATCCCCCTCCAAACCTCCGTGCTCATAATGGAGGGTATAAATAGGGCCCCCTCTCTCTCTCTCCAGGCCCTGCTCTAGGGGGCGCTGGGTGGGCGGGTGCCCGGTTTCATTTCGAGCCAGGGAGAGAGACCTCACCATGGGCCTGCCTCGTCTGAAGCAGCTCCATTGATCCCGGGCAGATAGCGGAGGTGTTTTCTGTGAAATAATAATGATTGTGACACAGAGACAGAATGGCTGCTTTTCTCTCGCAGAGCGTGTGAAAGCCCTGCTCTTTCTGACAGAAACAGGCTGGCGTCACCAAGCGATCATATCGGATGCGATGGATCTCTTTTATGGAGGTTGCCACCACCAGTCAGCAGTCAGACACCCACACTCCTCACAGATACAGCTTGTTTTGGGCAAAGGTTTGCAGTAACAGCTTATTTGCCAGTCTCACAGGTTTTTCTTTTCTTTTCGTCTCTTGTTCAGACATACTTTTTTTGAAATCGGACCTTTTTCGAGGGACTGACAGGAATTTCTCCTTGATATTGCAGTGTTTAGCTTAAGATCACACATCCGTAATGTGCTTGAATTTAACAGTGAACCTGTGCTCCAGGTACATTAGCTTAGCGTGCAGACATGCGCGCTGTGAATGGAAGTTCAATTGGTTATGGCCAGAGGTCCACATTGGCAAGATAACAACTGGCTAAGCGTTGCCAGGGCAGTATAAGGGTTAAGCCAGTTAAATTCTTTAGCCTCTTCACTCTCCGGGCAGCCCCTGTTGACTGGGTGCAAATAGATGCACAAGCCGAGTATGTGCTGATGACGTCATCCTCCAGTGACATAAGCAGTATGTGATTGGTGGTGTATCTGCAGTGTGGAAAAGAAGTACAGGCTAGTTTTCAGGTGAGACAGGGGTATATAGTGTTCATAATTGCCTCCTCCTTTGTTTGTAGGAGAGGGGCGACATGGTTCATGGTTTGTTCATTTGGGGAAAAAAAGGGAAAAAAATGTAGTTCAGTTGTGTTAAGTTTTGATGCTGGGGCCTGAAGGGGCTGCTGGGTTTTTGATTTCACCCTTAAATTGCATAAGCCTTTCAGACCCAAATCAACAGCATTAATCAATCAAATGGGATCTGAGTCACAACGAAATCCAACAGGCCCTGTGGCTTTCCAGGGTCAGGAATAAGAGCCAATGCTAAAAGTAGTTCAAATGAACTTCCATTTGCTCCGTTGACATCGCCGTTTGTTCACTGATTGTGACATCATCGCTTTCACTGCATCACTGTCTGTCGCGATTGACGACCGGGAGAGAACACCCACGGACCCAGGCAGCGAGGATGCTTCACGCCCCAGGGCCAAGGGATATTAGGTTTGTGGTAGCCATGGCAACCAGGTGACACGGACGATGGACTAAGTATGACGATATTAAAGGTGTGAGAGACACCCTGATTATGTCTGCTTCAGCACCTGCCCCGTCTGGCTTTTGAGACGCACCAGATTCTGGGATGCGTTGTGTAAGAGAGAGAGAGAGAGAGAATGGGAAGAGGACATATCTTGCTCTGACTGTAACCTCCAGAGCCATTATGCTTTTATTAGCCAGGAGGATAAATAATGAAAGAAAGGCTGTGGTGATTTAGCAACATCATTACCCTCCGATGTGTCTCCGCTCTCGGCGTTCCGGGATGGGTGAACCACGGGTTTCTGGGTTGCGCGGTCGTCCCCTCTCCCGGCTCTCCAGTCGTTGTGGCGGCGGGGGGGGAGTAGGAAGTCTGCCAGCGCGTCTAATGCAATACAGATGACGGGCCCTGTTGTTTCGCATCCCTGTCTGGCTGAGGAGCGCGCTCACTGAGAGAGTCTCAGAGTTCTGATACTTCGGCCTACGTCAATGAGGCCGGCGCAGATCTATCTCCGGGGCGGGCAGGAGGGCGGAGGGCCATATCTGTTTCTGGATTTCGTGCCAACATCTGCTCTCGGTTATTTCCTCAGGCTCGATCAGTTACGTGGTTTGACATTTCAGATACATTTCAGCGATAAGCTCATGCTCCGCAGCTGGAGTCTGTTGTTGTATCTCTTATATTAAATGATTAGTGTGTCTTATCACTGAGTGAACTGAGGTTAGTACTTATAGCTGATTAGCTAATCAAGCCAGGGTGTGTGGTAGGAGCAAAAACCAGGATGTATACACTGGCCTTCCAGGAATGGATTTTACCACCCAACAAGTCCTTATTTTCATTTAGGCAATTAGCTGAAGCTTTTTTTCCAGAGTAATTTACAGTTTACATATTACAGTTTACATTACACTTTTTTTACAGGTGGATATTTACGGACACAATCTGAGTTAAATACCTTGCACAAGTTTACAGCAGCAATGCCCTGGGATTTGGACCTGCAACCTTGGGGTTACTAGCCCTATCACCATCCAGGAATGATGGGAGCTCATGTTTGTAGTATGGTACATGGTATGTTTCTGGTTTCTGTTGCCAGCAATTCCCAATATTAGCTCCCTCATAAGAACACCTAATAATGGGAAGAGACTGTTCAGCCGAACTAGGCCTGTCATTTACCAACAGTCCAGACAGGATGTAATTACTGTGTGAAACCTGGGTCTTTAACACTACAAAGGTCTCTGCTTCTACTGACCTGCTAAACTATCCAGAACATTGGAAGCTCTCTTGTGAAAAATGCATCCTGATATCAACTTAGAAATTACCCGTAACTTATTGAAATCCATGTCCCCTTATTCTGTTAACGGCCCTCATGCTACATTTAGCAGGTGCGTTTATCCAGAACGAATTACAGTATGTGAGAATGTAAGTGCATTTACCTGATTATATGAGCAATAGCACCATACCCTAAGCTAACCACATTTTTATACAAACGGCAGGTATGTAAGTGTCATCGCTATGCAAGTTAGCCATGCTACTGTAAGTTTTAATACAAATAGTACATTCCATAATAAATAATTCAAAAACCACAATTATCCTCAGCCTTGTAAACTGAAATAGGTCTTAGATCACAACAAAATAGTTCATATATTTTGATGGCAACTGAACACTCTTCAGTTGCCATCAAAGGACTTATTAATGTAACCAGTTAACAAGGTCAGATAAAGTAAATTATTGTGCTAATTGAGTAGAGTTTTTTTAATCGTTGTATTGTTGTCAGTGCAAAAAGAGCTGTCGGGTATGGTTTTGTGGGGAGAAAGAGCACAGCCAACCCTCTGTGTGCAACAGAGCAATCTATAACCGCTCTGTTTGCAGCAGACCTCCACATCATATGACTGTCATCAGAATTCCGGAAAAATCTGAGGGCAAAAATCCGAAGATTTTAGCAGCTGAGCCTTTATTCTGTGTGTTCTGTGTTCCATCGTAGAGAGAGAGGTCAGGTCAAGGTCAGGCCAAGATCAGGGTCCTGAGGTGTGGAGGGACTGCCGTGCGCACACCTGTTATCTTTTCCCACAGAGTAGGCCACACAGGTTGACCACTTTGTCACCTCATTGATTCACTCTCTGTGCCAGCTTTGTTTTCGGAGGACCGAATGGTTCATGTGTTTTGTCTTATGGGGCATATCTGCTCATTGACTTAAAAACACGGAAATGTTCACTACAAAAAATTGTTCTTCTCCTGGCCTCACTCATGTAGTGTTGCCGAGTTGCTTTTTCAGTCCAACCTACATGAGCATGTCTGCTTTATGTTTCAAATTAAGCACTCTGTCTGCATGGGGCACCAAAAGACTCCATCAGAGCGCAGAGCTGACAATCAAAATATCCCATCCAGTGGATCTTTGACGGCATATATGTTTTTATATATATGTGGGGTTACGGATTGGAAAATATATTCAAAATAAGATTTGTATTTTATGCCACATTTGATGTATGAGGTTCCTTAGAGTAAGGTTTGCTATTGTTCTGGCTGCTGGGGGGGTGATGTCACCTTCTGCAGAGGACGTTCACCTGCTCGCCCTCACAAAAAAAAAAAAAAAAAAAAACCTGCCACGCTATCCACCTCCTGTCAAGGGTATGGGAGATTAGGCCCGCTTCTCACTGCCAGGGACTTGAATTTGTGCGCCGATGATAGTTTTTAATCTGCAGTTCCCTCCTGTTCCTTCCTGTAGTTATGGCCAGTTATCTTGCTCAGGTGTGACAGGGAGAAACGCGAAGCCGGGGAAAATGAACTCCCAGCTAAGTCCAGGGCTTGTTTCACCAAATTGCTTTTCCGCACCATAACTTCGCCAGGCAGCGGGCGGCATGACAAAAACTTCGTGCCTCTGTGGCTCTCTGATGCAGAACATCGTGACAGATGATCATATCCTGAAATATTTCAATTTCTTTCTTCACGATCTCCTGCTCATTTTTTGTGAAGATCTTAGGTCGTTCGTTTTGTTCCTCCCTATATTCAGTCTCCTCTGTGGACCTTCCCTCCTCCCTCATAAATTTGGCAGGATGGAGGTTTTGCCTTCCCTTTAATACCATATTTTCTATTGGTTTGTGTCTGTGTGTGTGCATGCACTTGTGCGTGGGTATGTGGTTGCGTGTGTGTATGTGTGAGTGTGCACACGCGTGTGTGCGTACATATGTGTGCGTGAGTATGTGGTTGTGTGTGTGTGTTCTCTCTCTCTCGCTCTCATACCAACATTTTACTTGGTAAGACAGAAATTATTTCTTTAAATGTATTTTTCCAAGCCAGAACATGGATGTAATTGCCCTTCACTGTGTGTGTGTGTGTGTGTGTGTGTGTGTTTGTTTGTGTGTGTGAGAGAGAGAAAGCGTGTGTGTGTATGTGTGTTTGTTTGTGTGTGTGAGAGAGAGAAAGCGTGTGAGTATCTATACACAAATAATACATCAAAGAATAATTACAATGTCAGACCTCTCAATGTAAATTAATCTTATTATTCCATTACATCCTTTGTGACACATCTTAGCTGTAGCCCACACTGAGGAACTAAACCCCCATGGTGTGGACTGAGAGCCCGGCACTCTGATTCATTAACATAATAAAAAAGAGACCCGTCGTGCTGAGAGGAGCGCAGGTAATGATGCTGCAGGTATCACGGCTGGCGACCCTGCCGGGACACAGACCACGGACCAGCGGGCGGGAGCCGGCGAACGTGCCGTTATAGGCATCCGTCTCCAAAGGCCGAGACTGAGCGCGCTCAGAAGGTGCTGTAATTACCCAGGGTGCAGCAGGCCTGGCTGATTTATGTGCCCTGTGAAACGGGTGCGGGATGGTGGGATGGGAAGTGGGGGGTGGGGAGGTTGTAGCTGTGGATATCTATTTGGCAATGAATTTACCTCATTCACCTCACAAACGCGAAGACAATCATAAGACGTTCCTGTCCAAAGGGCTGGTGTGTTAACCCTGGTGTCCTGGTCAGGCTCCCATTAAACTGGCTCTCCACATCTGGTCAACTCATCATCCCCTTTATCTTACTGGCTGCATCATCTCTCTTTTCCTACCCACTTTCTTTGCACAGATATTCATTGCAATGGAGAGAATATGAAAAATAAGCAAGAATTTCTTTTCAAAAAGCCTCTTTTACCTTCAGATTGACACACCGATGTTCTTAGTGTTTTTATTAATTTTGTTTTTCTTAATTTTGAGAAACATCTTAAGACTCAGTTTTGTTTGAGAAAAGAGCAGTTGTCAGGAGGCAGAGTTAAAAACCATAATGAAAGACTAAATTTGAATGTATATTTGCTTCATGTAAAAGGTTGTTTTTCCCACTCATTTTCAATGGCTATAATTACCCTGACAGCAAATAAAAACAGGGTTACACAATCAGTGTGACAGAAAAAAAACATGTTGTCAGAGAACGTCTTCTGAAAAACCAGTCTACCTACTTGAGGTCTTTAAACAGCCTCCCACTTGAGACAAACACATTTTACTGCACCTTAAATAAATAAATTGCATTTTTATTGCTCCTGTAATTACTTTCATTGATTTCAAACTTGTAAAGATAGAAACCCTGTGGGGTGCCTGAAGTACAAGCCTGACACGGTGGTGGATACTCTCTACTGTAAGTAAATGCCAAGCCAGGACAGGCTGATTGGCCTCCTCTTAGCATTATGCATTCCAGGCCAGTTCAGGTGGAGAGAGGGGGATTTATGCAGCCAATTAAATTGGGGAGATGAGACGAACATTTTGAAAGATCCAGATTTGTCCAGGGTACTAGGGAAATGTTCCGCTTTTCACAATTAATGTTCTGGGATCTCGTAACATCGCAGTGAGTCAGAGCCTTGGTTTTGTAGCTCTTCTGAGAGATGGCACTTCCAGCAACACTGTGTTCCCATCACTACACAGATGTAGCCATAGACAAGGACATAGACAACTAGAGATTTCCCCCCTATATGTCTGCCAAAACCGCTTCATTGATTTCGATCTTCACAACAGGTCTCCATCCTGAAAACCCAACCTCACCTGGTTACAGGTGTTTGCTGTGAGGGATCTGCTGGGATCTGTTCCTAATGGAGCGTGTGTGTTTGTGTTTGGACTTTAAACGTATACGTTACCGTATCATTAGTACAGGAGGAATCAAAGCAAGTTATTCAGTCACGCTCATGCCCTCAAGCCTCGCATTCTTAAAACATGATGTCCTTGATTTTGTTGTTGTCAATTCCCCATTAGTCACTACGCCATGATGTGGCAACAATCGCTGCAATGGTGCCACTTGGAGTTTTCGGCTACTGTTAAAGAATCTCAAGAATGTTCCCTGCGGCTGTTGAGGCTTGCGACACAAAAGACTGCTTTTCTCTCTTTCTCTCTCTCTCTCTCTCTTTCTCTCACACTCTGTCAGCCCAAGGGCACAAACTGGTGCGGGTGTTTGTGGCACATTTTCATTCTGGTGGCGTTTAAGAAAAACTTAAAAAAAAAAAAAAAAAGATTTGAAAAAAAAGGGGAGGAAATGAAGAAAGCGCTCTGCGTTAGTTTGCTGTGACTCTCCCTTCGTTGCCGAGAGAGCTGCCCTGGTATTTTCTCTCGTTGTATTTTCCTTTTTAAACACGCTGTTGAAGTTGAGGGTTTAAACGCGCCGGGATGCTGAACTGCATTATGGGCCAGTGAAATGGCGATTAATCAGCCGCCAGGCCTCGGGGAGATTGGCCGGTGTCTGTCTGGGCCTGACAGGCTCAGTTAATGCCGCCTCTGTTGCGTGGGGAACAAAGGTCTGGCTGACTTTGAAAAATGAGAGCGAATCTACACCAGTGTAACCAGAGACACAGAGCGCTATGCAGGTGACATTGCTCATTGGGAAGGATTCTTTTCCTCACCAACGGTGTTTTACACTTTATAGTGTATTGAGTGTGTGTGTGTGTGTGTGTGTGTGTGTGTGAGAGAGAGAGAGACAGAGAGAGAGAGATCGCATTGAAACAAACAGTTGAAAGAGCCATAACCTTCACTTAGTAGTATAGTCTGAGTGCAGTAAGTTCAGAAGGACAGAGTGTGCATAGTTACAGAATTAGTATTTTACATGCATTAGTGTATAATAAATGGAGTTAGTTCAGGAGTACAGTGAGTGGAGTAAGGGTAGTAGTATAATGGGTATAGTAGCTGCAGGAGTTTTGTTAGTTGGGTAGGGGTAGTAGCATGATCGGTGTAGGATATAACAGGTGTATAACATGTAAATGCAGGACTATACCGGATGGAATTAGAGCAGTATAGTTTTGCAGTAAATGCAATAGTATAAAGAGGGAGTGTGTACTAACTGCAGGAGTATTTTGTGTGGAGTAAGGGTCATAGTATAGTTGCAAGAGCAGTAATATAGTGGGTAAATGTAATAAATGCAGAATTGTAGTCGATTGAGTAAGGGCAATAGTATACAGTAAGTGTAATAAGTACAGAGCATGTTGTGCAGGATGGGTTCCTCTAGGTATTGAGTCAGAGAAAGGTTTTTGTGACACAGAGACGTAGAACCTGTCTGCTATTATCATGCATAGTACACAGGTAATAATGTAAGAAAGACCTGTGGATCCAACTGCGTATGTGCTCCAGAATGTGTGACTCCATGATCAACGCATACACACACACACACACGCACACACACAGGAATACGCAGATGTACACACATAAACACATAGTCATACAAATACATTCATTCTGGTGTTCATGTATATACATGCACATTCACTATCTCTCTCATACACAAGGCACACTTGGCTGAGATGCTGGTGATGGTGGGGGTGGGGGGGGGGGGTCATAACGGGGGTCCCAGCATTTTTATTACCTGGCCATTTCACTCTCAAAATGACAAATTTATATTCATAGCTCCGCCACTAAAATAAATATCGAGTCCTTTAAAGGTTAATGAAATGGCCGTGCGGCGCTCTCAGCGCGGCAGCCGAGCCTGCCTCCGGCTGCCATGGCAACGGCCCGCCGCTGATTTATTTTCCCTGATAATTAAGAACAGAGATGACGGAGACTGCTGATATGAGTGCACACACACACACACAATCTCTAAACAATCTCTAAACATGTATACACTCCGAATTTCCTCTCTCACACACACACACACATTCTATACACTCTCTCTTATACAGACATACATATACCAAGCGCACACCTAAAATCAATATGACTGACAGCCCATCTCCTCCAGTAAATGTTCAGTAACATCACCTCTGTCACACTTCCCCTCACTCCCTTCCAAAACAATTAAACAACATTACATCATCATCTCTGTAACACCACGAGAGTCAACTTCATCTCTGTTTTGGAGGAGTGTATTTATACCCAATTAACTGCATCTTATTGAACCCTGGTGCATTGTGGGAACTTATTCAGGAGCCCTGGAAGAAATACCCACCCTACTCCTGTAGGAAGGAGAGGACGAAGTGTGGACTGTGGTCTATATTAGCTACACACACACACAGACAAACATAAATGAGTAGTGTTCACCACATTCACATGTACAAAACGATGATGACAACACAGGCATGAACAGGAAACTAGATTTACTACAAGTATACAAATTGTAGTACAAAGAGAAAAAACATCCTACACTTGCGTGTGTGATAGTGATAGTGGTTTCACTAAACATATATAAAGAAAAGGTAGTTTTTACAACATACCATCGGATAGTTATTTTACAATACGCATATGAATAGATAGCCAGTTTTACTACACACTCACGGGTAGTAGTCTCACTACACGTTTATGGATACTGGGCAAGTTTTACTGCATAGCTTTGGATAGTTGTTTTACAATACATGTCTGGATTGACGGCCATTTTTACTACATACACATGGACTGTAGTGCCACAGCATGTGAGTGGATAGCAGACAGGTTTTACTACATGGGCATGGATAGTGTTTTTACAATACATTTATGAATAGATAGCCATTTTTTACTACGCACACGGAGAGTGGGGTTTATGATACATTCATGAATAAGTAGCAGAATTCACTCCACACGCATGGGTAGAGAGAGGTATTTACTGCACACGCTCAGAGAGGGGCTGCCTGGCGTCGGAATCAGTAGGTGTGATTGGAGGAAGCTCAGGGCAAGGTGACATCACCACTGTGATAGCAGCCCAGCTAGCCTGGGGGGTGGTGGTGGAGGGGGTTGGGGGTTTGGGGAGGGGGTGTGGGGTTATCCCGGGAGGATGGAACTGGCTGGAGTGCTGGACTGAAGTCATCTCCCTGTTCCCCCAAGCTAAAATCCCTCCACCCTCAACCCCCCAACACCCACACCCCCTCCAGCAGAAATGCCTGGAACCCAGACAGAAAGGAGTGATGGATGACCAATACAAAATAAAAGGGGGAAAAAAGCAACCCCTCTTTTTAAGTTATTGTCTTTTCCTGACTCTTCCCAACATGCAGCCTGATTATGAGTAAGTGTCTTCTGGGAGATGGGAAAATGGGATTGGTTTTATTCACTTATTAAAGCGGAACCACACTTCTCCCAGACCATTTGGCTGGCCAACACTATGTGCTATGTTTTGTATTTAGTTTCTCCGTTTTGAAAAATGAACTATGGGTGTGTGTGTGTGAGGGGGGAATGGGTTCATGTGTGTGCGCGTGCATGTTCATAGCTGCGTGCCTTTTTGTCTGCGTGCTACGTTTGCCTATGGGTTTTCATGTATGTGTGTGCCTATATACTGTTATGCACATGTCAATATCTGTGTGTGTGCGTGTGTGTTTTTAAATGCATTAATTGTGTCTGAGTGTCTGTATGTGCATACATGTGTTTGTATACGCATGCGTTTGTGTGTGTCTTTTGCTTGTGAGCATATGCGTGGACATTTGAGTGTGTGAATGTTTGTGCACGTGTGTGTATTTGCGTGCATTGCATGTGCATTTGCGTTTGTGTGTGTGTGTATGTGTGCACATACATATATGTGTGAGGTTTGCATACCGCTGCAAGCCGCGAGTGGAATGTGGGAGAGCTATGCTTCTAAGCCATGCCTGTGCATCCCTCCTCTGGTTTGTATAAGACGTGGTTTTTGTGGGTGAGAGCTGCGGTCACGCAGCTATGTGCTGCATTGGCATGAACAACACGACAGCCAGTTACTGTTACCGTGCGCTTACTCACGGCCCGAAATGCCATACTGTGTTTTACACGTCTGTCGGCGCCACAACACTTAATGAGGCATGCGAATGCAGGACTGAGAGCTGGGCTTGTTTGTGTGTTTTCGGAGACTGGGTTGTGTACATTCAGTTCTTTACGGTGGGGAAGAAAACATGTGCTTCTGTTTGTGCTCTGGTGCTCATCTGTGTATAGAAGATGTTGCTTCCACCCTTCTTTATCTCTCAAACCATCTCAATCTCTCAGTCTCTCACATGTAATTCCTAACCTAAACACACACACACATACATTCTCAAGAATTCCTGTGAAGAATGTAAACTTTTCACATGGTTTGTAAACTGCCAAAATGCATTACTATACCATATGTCCTTTTCAGTATGCACTATACTGTGTATATATACACATATGGAAGCATTTGTAGGAAATGCGACTGTGTAGAGACCAGTTCAACTTTCAGTTGTTCTTCCAAAAATACAGTTAAGAATGAAAAACAAATGCATTTCACACACAAGTGATTCAGTGGAAAAAAAAAAATCATATTTTCTTGCTCACTGCTTCTTTTTCCTTCGGTATGTTATCAATTACATTTCTATTTCTCTCTCTTACCTCTCTTGTTGTCTTTGTCTGACTGCGGTGTCCTTTTTTCCACTCTATATCTTTCTCTCGCTCAGAGAAAATTCTGACTCTGTCGGGCCTTTCTTCTGAGAAATGTAACTTCTTGTTTTTGACAGGGCTGAGAATGGAGATGGGAGAGGGATTGGGGGGGTCAGTGCTGAGAGGTGTAGGGGGATGTATCAGATCCCCAGTGTTGCTGGAGGCGTAGGGCGTTGGGCGGGGTGGGGGGTTGAGTGTTAATGTGAGACTGTGCTGGTTTTCCACTCGTACGCGTGTCTGTCAGTCATCAGCACTGATTATACCTGGCCCTCTAACCATGACAGAACATGATACTTATTCACCTGAGAGAGAGAGTGTGTGTGTGTCTGTGTGTCTCTGTGCATGCACGCGTGTGCGTATGTGTGTGTCTGTGTCTGTGTAGGTGTAAGCATGTATGTGTGAATGAGATTTTGTGTGAATGTGTGCATTTTCAATTATCATGTCTGCATTTTGGTGTTTGTCTGTGCTTGCCCTATGTATGTCTTAGCATGTGCGTGTGTGCGTGCTTGTGTGTTTTTCAGATTTATTGAGTATGTGTGAGCAGGGGTTTATGTTTGTAGGTGTTAATTTGTGCTCTGTGTTTGGCTGACTAAGTGTGTGTGTGTGTGTGTGTATGCGTAAGCATGGTTGTGTGACTGGGAATTCATGTGTGCATTGCAGTTGCTATGTTCATGCCTGGGGATTTCTCTGTGCTTGTCTTAGTTATGTATTAGTGTGTACATGTTTGTTTGTGCTTGTTAGATTTATCGAGTGTGTGTGAGCAAGTGTGTATGTGTTTGTGATCTGTGTTTAGCTGACTGAGCGTGTGCGACTGACTGACAGCGGAATATCTGTGTGACCTCTACAGTAACCCGTTCCCCGCCCAGCCGCCCCCGGAGCTTGGCAGCCCCTCTCAGTCTCTCCCCCCAGTTTGGAGCACAGATTCTGGGCCCGCCACATCTGGGCAGGGCCCTGAATCAGGAGACCTGAATCATCATCTGCCTCTCGGCCTGTCAGGGATCGCCTTTCGCACCCCTGCCCTTCAGGAGGGTGAGAACCGAAAGCCACGATGCCCCCCAGCTCAGCGTTTATAAGCCGAAGCCCCCCACCATCAAGGGATTACTCAACAATTAAGGTAACACAGATGGACTGCGGTTTGGACATCATGACAGCCAGAGTCATTCAGAACAAACGCTATTGGTTTTTAATAGGCCCAGATAGGGAGTGGGGGAGGATGATGGGGAGGGAGGGGGGGTCAGGTTTAGTTTCAGTCTATTGTGATACATTCAGCATCTCATTAAGTTTTGTTCAAATGGTTGGAGTGCTTTGGCCCAAAATTGATTTTTTTTTTTTTTTTGGCAAAAAAAAAAAAAAAAAAAAAGTAGTAGTCCAAACTCAAACCCTGTAACATTTCAGTCCAAATCAATACTACCATGAGTATATCTACTGCCTGCTCGTCTTCATCTAACTTTTAAGTGCTACGTTATCATGATTAATGTGAAACTTTTTTGTATTCTTTGCTTTTTCGCAGGGGAAACTGGAAATGCCTCATCACACAGAGGGAAACCAGGGAAGGTGTTTGGGATGTGAAAGGGATGAGCGCCGGCTACAGGCCAATAATCGATTCAGGGCTGTTTAGGAGGGCTCTGTCTTTGTCTTCTCTCTCTGTTCTATTTCCCCAGCTGCTCTCCCCTTTGCTCTCTCTCTCTCTGTTTCTCCCAGTCTCTCTCATTCGATCTGTTGCCTCTCTCAGTAGCTCCTCTTTGCCTCTTGGCTGGTGAAACACGGCGCTGGGCCAGCTGTGCGACTGCGGAACAGAGCGCGCTCAGTGCAACAGCTGGGAGAGGAGATGATGTCGCCAGCAGCGACCAACGACACTGCCATGCTCATGAGGGTCTGTTTGCCCCAGCGGTCGGGGTAAGAGGAGATCCTCGGGTAACTGCTTCAGCCGGAGTCAGTATATTTTTATTCATTGACTGGGTTTACTAAATTAGGCATCATTCTAAACAGTAAGGCCAAGACTGTAATAATGGGCAGAAGTAACTGAGACACAAAACTGCTATCGCAACCTCAACTCTACCCCCGCTGCCAGCCCAGCCTCACACCCCCATAACCCCCCCCACCCCACCCTCTAAACTGAGTTCCACTCCTGCCTTCTGGCTCTCTGACACCCATCCATTACATCACATTACATTATGACATCATATTACATTACATTGCATTATATGACATCATATTACATCACATTACATCACACTACCCCACAATTACATTGCAGGCTTTTATCTGGGCTGCACAATGGGAAGACAAGTGCAACGATCAGGGCAGGAGTGCAACAAATACCCTAGAGCAGGGAAGTGCAGTTCCAGGGACCAAGACATAGGATTCAGTTAGGGGCCTGTTTCTGAACCTGTCAAGAAGAATTAAATTATTATGAAAAAAGCAAATCAATACAAATCAATATGCATATTAGTAGCCTCAAATAAAGGTCACACTCAATAGGGTGGGCGACATTTCAATACATTTATTTGAAATATGAGAATATATTTGTTTTTCTTTCTTTAACTTGATTTCATAAATACATTTATGTATGAAATATTTTGAATTTTCCCACAAGATCCATTTTTCACTCACTCATTCCTGACTAAAATAAAAAAATGGTGGAAGAACAGTCTCCTTCACACTTGGTACAGGGGTATCAACCATAACAATAAACCCATATCACATATGAAATGGATCCATAAAAATGCTAATTTCAGATAGCCTTTGTGCATTAGAAATACAGTGCACCGCTACGTGCTGAGAGGCAACAGAGGAATAATTATGAGGCCAGATAAAGACAAATGAAGTGATGTTATACGGCCCTCTGCTATATCTCAGTATCTCCAGGGAACAAGCCCCTGGATCTGAGCCACGCACAGCGGACGGTCTCTGCAGTGATACCCCTCTGTCCGCGTTGTTCTTACTGTTCCTCTCGTTAGATTTCTGGCCTGATTTCCACACCAAGGAATAAGACATGCTTTCAGTGTGCGGCTCCCTGTTGCATGCAGTTTTAGGGGCTTTGCGTTGGACCTAGGGCAGCATGGACACACACTTGCTGGGCACTGCAGTGCATAGGTTACCGCTAGATATCTGCACTTTTCTTCCTGGCTCATAAACTCAGCTTTGGCTGTTTGTCTATGTGAGACTTTTTGGGGAAAATTTTGTCTATGAGCAGGATATTGTGAAAACAATTTCTTTTTTTTTTTTTTTTTTTGCTGGAAGGGGGGATTTGAATGTCTATCCTCCAGATTCAGTCAAAAGCACCCGGTCATCATCTTTAGGGAAAGTGACATTTGAGCAGAGACAAACCATAATTAAACAGACGCAGCACAGCATTGCAATAATGTGCCCCCTCCCCACCCCCACCCCCTCAGTTCAAGGCAGCACCGTCGAGTGAGCTTAACACCCAACGACATTTTCGAGAGGAGCCATTACATATACTGCATTTTCTGGTGACGCAGAAGCCTGCCGCTCTCTCCTAATGTGGTGCGTAATGTCACTCATCGCAGATGAAAGGTTTTCGGGGCGGCTCTTTCTGGAGTAACTCACGTCAGCTACGCGGCGCAGAGACAGACAGCTCGGAAAGTGCGGATGATAGAGGGGGTGGTTTAAGGAAAAGGTTTTCTGCTCCGGCAACTCTCTCGGGAACGATTTCTCAATGTGTTTTAAATCACGAAGGCTCATTACTGTAAATTAATTTAAAACTAAGGTCAAAGACTTAGCGTTCAGCACGATTTTGAGGAATGCCACTGTGCTTTTGGTTGTTCTGTGATCTGTTTTTTCCCTGAATTTCTCCATTTGAAGTGTTACTGTTTCAGCAATTTGTGCTTAGCTGTATGGAGAAAAAAAAAAAAACATTTCTTGATTGCTTGAGGTAAGTCAATGGTTTAAACCTCACCAGCTGCTGGGTATTGCCTTTGAGGGGTGTGGGTAAAAGAAATGCTATGGCAGGTAATAAAGAATTTTCATTGACCCTTAAAATGGGAGGAGCCACCATATCACATGTGTGACTGTGAATGACTTCAACCAATGACCACAATGGTTGAAGAGATTAAAACGTTTTGATTGGGTCAGATAAATCAGTGATTGACAGCTGAAAGTTGACCCACCTTAATAAGGTTCATGAAACCTCATGCCAACCCTCACTAGTTATGGCCGATACGGACCTTACTCTTTGCAGCCAAAGGGAGCTATTGCTTCAGAGAGTAAGTGCTGAGAGATTGTTGGGGCGCTGCGTATTTCCCTGGTGCCCGTATTCACAGCGATCGGTCCTGCAGTTTCAATTTTAGAGCACCCCCCCACTTCCTTTTTCTTTGTTTTCTTTACCTTCCTGTATTTCTCATTGTTTCTGGGAGTGTGTGTGTGTGTGTGTTCTGTATATGTCTAAAATGTACTTTAAAAATTCTTTTCATTGCAAGAAAATTAATAAATAAATAAACACACAGGGAGGATGCTGCAGAATCTCAGAGATGGATTCATGTTTGTTGGGGTTCTGTTTTTAAACCTCTCAGGCCTGTTCGACGCCGGTGGTACTGCGGCAAGAAGTAGAAGGAGGATTCTGGGAAAATTAGCCTAGAGGGCTTCTTGTAATCCAGGCTACTGTGAGCCCTCAGGCAAGAGTTTCTATGGTGTGTAATCGCTCAGCTTCCATTGGATCCAGATCCTGTAGACGCTCCATAGCGTGTTTTTCTTTTGATTCAGCATGTAAGGCAGAATTTATCATATTTCCGGATTGTTTCTGTGCATTGGCTGTTTTTTTGGAATGTGTCTTGCAGTCCCCTCTAAATATTTCATAAAACAATAAGGAAGAAAGAGAGAAATCACAGAACCACAGAGTCTGACTGAGTCAGGGGATAATGCTGCATGCTGGGATAGGCAGAGGGGACAGTCATGTATACATCTGTGTGCATGTGAGCTTGCGTGTGTAGTCATGAGTGTGTGTATGTGAGTGCGTGTGTGTGTTGTTGTGTGCTCCAGTGCTATACCCCAAACCCCATCACCCCAGACCACAGTGAAAGGTATGTGTACCTCAACAGCCTCTCAGACCACAGCCAGACACTCCTGCACCCCAAACCCCATCCCTCCCCCCCCCCATTCTGTCTGCTGCTGGAGCTTTCTACTCTCGGGAGGCTCCGCCCCTATCAATAATTAAAACAAGTGGAAGCGACAGATGGAGGGAGGGAGAGAGAGACAGAGAGAGAGAGAGAGAGAGAGAGAGAGAGAGAGAGCTTTTAACAATTTATCTTCATGAGGGTGTGTGCAGGAGGGAATGGCACAGCACAGCTCTGTTCTCTAGCACATTCCGCTTAAGATGCTGCCATCTTTAACTGAAGCCTTTAACCGAAGTATTCGCTCAGCTGACACTCAAATGTGCACAGACTCAGACTCAGACATGCAGACGTACACACACTGAAGCACCCCAGCACACCTGAACTCACAGATAAGTATACACATGTACAAGCACACAAACACACGCACACAAAGACATGGGCACACAAGAAAATGCACAAACATGCAGATATACAAAGGTATTTGCATGTAAACACAGCACACACACACACACACACACACACACACACACACGCACAAATAGCTGTTTTATGAGAATGACTTGGTGCAGTGATTTGGATCCTGACCAGGCCATTGGTCTCAGAGGGTCTCAGGTGTCTCCCGGGGACGGTTAATGACAGTACATTTCTGCGCTCACTAAGCAACAGTACCTCCTCTGGTTGACCGGGCGTCTGCAGCCTGGCTTCCCCACCTGCATTAGTTTTCAGGTTTGGCTATATAATCATAAGTATATTGAAAATTACAGTCATAAGGAAGATTCTTTTTAAAATTGTGTTAGTATGTTGTGATGAATCATAATGTGCAATTGAGAAGAAAGGTAAATTCTTATCTCACCTGGACATCAGTAGCACAGGCAGTAAGGAGAGGGATACTGCATAATGACACCTATTTTGAGATAAGACCCTCAATTATTCTGTCATAATGTAGGACAGAGATCAAAAAAAAATTGTGGACCAATACTTGGGCTGAAATGAAATTCTGATTGTGCATAGCAGACCTTAATTTAAAACAAGACAAAAATGAAACAGCTTGTTAGGCAAGAGGAAGAAAATGGTTGTGTTTTCAGTTCATTTGCCAGTACTGCGGTTTGAGGGACAATGAACAGATACCATAGCAAACCTCAACAACAACCTGCCATTATCACAGTGTTCAATTTATCATTTGAAGTGAGATTGTAGACTTTTGTTTATTTGTGGTGTCATGACAGTATTTTATAATTGCGGTTCTCTTTTTAGCTGTCATAGCAGTAAAGTGTGTGTGTGTGTGTATGTGTGTGTGTGAGAGAGAGAGAGAGAGAGAGAGAGAGAGAGAATGAGAGAGTGAGGGGCTGGGTTTATGCGTGTATGTTTGTGTGAAGACTGACACGTTTACTGTGTCCATTAATCTTTGTTTATTAGCCCTGGTGAGGGTAATAGCTCTTAATCAAGATGTTAAACACCACTCAAACAAATGGACAGAATTATGGTTAATGGGATGAAAAATTAGTGGCCTTAATACAGGAGTACAGAACCTTCAAAGCATGTAGCATGTCTCTCTGGTGAGCATTTTAAAAAGTAAAGTCCATATTTTTTTTTTGGGGGCAGAAAAGCCCAAGCAGAGGGTGCACCACTTTATTCAAATACTTTTACCATACAGTTCTTAACATTCATCTCAGCAATTTGCAGTTCACTTATGAATATGCAAATCACAGAGCATAGTCACATGACTTACATTTTTAGTAGACGTCTGTGTGATTTAAATTTTAAATTGCAGAGATAGATGTACTCAGACGCTAAGGTGTGGGTTTTGGAGACAGTGGTAAAGAGATCGCTTGCACAGCACTGCCTTGAAAATATCTACGGCCCCTAATCCCCTTTTCTCTCAAAATTCTGTCTGCTAAGCCCCTCTCACTTTCTCCTCTCTTTGTAGAGCAGATGACCTTTAACCTTTGAAGTGAGCTTGACAAGAGCCAATCAGCATTCGAGATGTGCTGAGAAGTGAGGGTGCCTTCAACTCAGCCAAATTGTCAGGTTTGCTGAGTTAAAAACGATCCTAGAAATGACACCTGCTGCATTATCCATGAGGCTGAAAAAAGACCAGAACATTTACAGACTGTAACATAGGCTATGCAATGGCAGCATTTCAACGGCATTACAGAATTATTAACGGAATAAATAAATTCATATATTCGAGCGACAATGTCTTAGTCAATTACTGTTCCATTGTACTTGCACTGGTTTTGCCACATGGTGTTTTGAATAAACTTTATTTGACACAAAGCAATCACAATGCATAGCTGATAATGACACAAATAGTAAATATAAAGTGTTTGAGGACACTGATGCTTTGCAGTATCTCTCAGTCCTGCAGCATAGATATGGTGTTGGGAGGAACTCACTGCACATCACACTGTCTACACCGTTTAATGACTCATTTTCTGTGGTTGTTTGGCTGTGAAACCGTCCTTTCTCAGGGCGTTTCTGGAAAAAAAAACCAGTGCGTATGTTTTGATTTTGTTATCGTTTTCTTTGGCCCAGAAGAGCCAGACAAAAGTCACAGAATGTGGAGGTGTCTTGGGAAAAGAGCAGCAGAAAGAAGTGGGATTCATTCATGGAAACCCAACACTGAAGTTCACACGGAGCAAGCATTGGGGAAGAAAAAAAAAAACTTTTGGCAGCGTTCACGGATAACATAAATGACTTGACTGTGCTTCTTTGCCAGATTGCTCTAATAAAATTTTCCCTGCGAAATAAATAAAGGGTATAGAGTCTTAGTCGGAGCTCTGGGAAGATGGCTTGTTTTGGAGGGCCACACATTTTTAATACAGAATAACACCCTTAGGGCCTGAAACCCTGTATGAGGGAGAGAGTTAGTCACTGATCTTAGTGACTTAGTGACCCTGTGACCTTGTGAACTCCTGACCCCCAAACTTCAGGCTCCCCCTCTGCTGACCTCACAGGACCCGCCTCTGGGGCCTTGACCTCGTGAACTTTGACCTTGGATGTGAAACTCTTGGAATTCATGAATACTCATTGTATTTTCATTCATAATAATTTCAGCTCTCTTTCTTGACATTTGCTTGTTTTTTCTTCAGGGAAAGGGGATGTCTGTTTGTTGGTGCAGACGCAGTTTGAAGCAGTTTGTCTGAGAGGAAAATGTGAGAAAAACCTTGAAAAGTGATACACAGAATGTGTTCTTTCTGCCATTCATAAACTTCTCTTTTTTGGGTCATATCTGAAAACTTTTCTGTTTTAAATGGGGTGTTCACTTGAAAATATATCTGGATCCACTACCCTCGGCTTACAGAAACAGAATATTTATACTATATTTGTAAACTAATTATAATCTTGTTATTACACATTTATTAAACATTACATTTGATATGTCCCCTGCACCTCTCTGATTCCCTGACAAGGTAAATTTTGGTGGGCTTGCTGTCAGTTAAATAGAACATAACCGCAATCACAGTGGCAACATAATAATCAAATCAATTCTGAAGGGTAACTGATAAAATCAGTAGTGTTCTCCTGCCTGTCCCTAGTCCAGAGCAGGGTGCCATATTGACCTGTTGACCACACACACATACACTCCCACCCCCACATTAGAATAAAGAGCCTGGGGTGCTGAGAAAAATTGTCTTCTTTTTGCCATTCATTAGTGCAATTACAGATTAAGAGATTCCTTATGCAGCTATAATTAGCTGGAGTTCCAGCTGTGCCCCTCTTGTTTCCCATGGCAACAGAATGTTCAGTGTTTTTCTGTTTTTTTTCCCCTTTATGGCCAGACTTACATTCCATGCTATGCATTTAGCAGACTTACATGCAACCCATTTACATGGCTGTCATTTCACTGAAGGGCCTAGCTCAAAGGCAACGACTTCAGTGGGACTCAAACCAGCAACCTCTGAGTTACAGACCAGCTTCCTTAGCATTACCACCCTGCCGCTCGGTCCAGGCGACGGTCCAGCATGCTGCTGGTAAGCTTCTGGCCAGTTCCAACAACAGAGGTCATATATCACTTCCATCTTGACATCTTTACACTGGACTCAGAAAGTCTCTTTGCTTTTGCAGTCCCTAAATATAGACTGAAAACAAAAGGTGATCAAGCAGTTGATATGAGTGAATCCCCATTCTCTGGAACTGCCTCCCTTTGGACTTAAGATCTGTCGACACCTTTAAAAAATGGGGGAAGACCCATATTTTCAGACTGGCTATTGTCTACTTTGTTTTTTAAATGTTTTAATTTTAATAATTTAGCCACAATTTTTGCTTGTGAGACAACAAGAAAGGTGTATCTCTGAGTAGTTGTGCAGTGCTGGAAGCAGGGACGTGCACAGACATTCAGAGGGGCAGTGGCTCTGCCAAAAAGGGGAGCGATTTCCTATCTTTTTAAGGTAATTCCAACTATCAAAATCCTTCAGAGGGGCAGCGTGGCCAAAAGAGGCAAATGGGCCGTTGCCTGGGCAACAATAGCTCAAAGGTGTGGATATCCCTGACTGATAGTAGAGTTTACATAATCACCATGTAATAGAAACCCTAACAGAATGACATGTAATGAATCCTTCAGATATCCTCAAACTGAACAAACAGGACAAAGTAGATGTGTAAGAAATACACAGAACATGAAGAGAAAATATGGCACAGTTTAGCTGTGACATCCATCACACATTTGGCACTCACCATTCCTTCGTTTGTGGGCACAGTAAACATCGATTCATGCCACTAAAACTCCTCCTCCCTTATTAGCCTGTTTGCGTTTGGTAAGCTTTACAAATTTACATACTTCTGAAAACGCAGCAAGCTGAGTTTCTTGCAAAAGGGTTAAATAAAATTGGCTTGATTTATTTCTCAGGCAGAAAGAATTGGTCAAGATGTGCTCCTAAGGCATTGTATTTATTTGTTTGTTTCTTTGTGTATTTATTTTATTTACTTGTTTTTATTTTTTGAGCCAATTGTAACCATGATTTTTTCTTTTTACTATATATCCACACTGGCTGCTGGCAGTGCCAGGATTCGGGACCGCACTGTGGGGCCCTCTCTGCACTTCCTTTATTCACAGCCCTGACCGTTTGTTTTTACTCCCAGTTTGGAATGTCCAAAGTCAGCCCTGATGCAGTCTGGATTTGAGACCAGGCTGTCCGGCTCATTCTGGGCCATTCACGGCACACAGAGAGATAGAGAGAAAAGGCTGACCGGAGACTCATGACCAAACTCTCCCATTTTGCCTGCATATCTTTGGCCAGTTTGACCCTGCGCCACTATTGAGCTAACATGTTTACTGCAGTCTCCAATACCTTGATCCAGGTACCTGCCATCTGGTGGGGGAGTCAAGATTTTTTTCAGGGTTTCCTTTCATCTAAATTATTGTTAAAAATAAACAGTCAGAATGTTTGAACTTCTAACTTCAAGCTAACAGTCCTGCTGTCTAGTAACTATCACTCAATGATACGCATTGTAGCAGCTTCATTTTTTTAAAACATGGAGATGTTTACCTGGCTTAAATCACCAGTACCGAGTTCACTAATGCATTTTCTCTACAACCCCTTCTGCCATATCCCTTCTGTACACAGAGATACGATTTTAACAACTACCAACACAGCTAGATTCATGGTATGTGTATACACAAGCATACGGGGATGGGTTTTTAATATGCTTGGCTGAACATTGAATGGATATTTGTGTTTTTTTTCCCTTGTGAAGGAAATTGTTTTTGCAGTTAATTTGGCAGTATAGACTTTTGGGGAAACTTTGGGGCTCTCTTGAATTAATTCTTTTGGCCGATTATTCAGCAGGAGATACCTCTGGGCAAACATTGGTGCTGAAAATAAAATAAAGCAGTCTCTGGGTGTTATTATCCCAGCTTCACTTGTGGTTTTCTCCCCCTCCACCCCACCCCACCCCACCACCAGTGGCAGTAACAGAACCTCTACGACATAGAGTCTTAGAGAAACTGTACACTCAAAAAAAAAAAGGTTCGGAATACCATTGAAAGCATTCTTTAGTCGGCATTACAGAGGAACCTTTTTTTTTTTTTTTTTTCAAAAACCAGCATACGCTACAATGATCTTTTGGATCAGGAGTGAGAACCACCATTCAATATAAGAAGAACCAAAAAAAAAGGTTCTCCTGTGCTTATAAGCAAAGAAGCCCTGTTCAACCATTTTTTTCTCAGAGTTAATGTGTATGTAATGATCCAGAGTAAGTCCAGACTCTGCTTAGTGGTGACCTCGTCCTATGCATGGTGTGGGTCAGGACCTTATCTGTATGACTCCTGCATTACGTTCTCTCCTCATCACCCTGTGTAGCTCACTGTGGCGGAGTCCTCCCCGTCTCCTTGGCCCTCTCCCCGCCGGTTTAGCACAAGTGTGCGAGCTCTCAATAAGGCTCCTCTATCACTGCATGCGATGAAAGGAGGCCATTATCTCTGACTCTGAGACCGGAGGGATCGGGGGCGATCCTTAGCTTTTGGGGGGATGAATCAAGCCTTCTGTTCCTTCATTTTCTCAGTCCCCTCTCCTTGACTCTGCTGTCTCCTTTTTTCACTTCCCTGTATCGCTCTCTTTCTCTCCGTCCTCTCTCCCATTATCTGTCTCTCTCTCTCTCTCTTTCTCTCCCTCAGGGCCACTGGTGCTATTGCATGAGTCAGTATCATCTCCTTTTGGCGCTTCCAGCCTCGTTAATCCGCTAATTAAGAGGCTATCTTGGTGCGAGGGGGGTTTTACCCACCACATCTCGGCCGATCGCTCACAGAACAACAACACACTTAAACACATGCATCTCTGTGACTGATGAACAGTCCATGTCTGCCCTGATTTGACACTGTGCTCATGCTATGACCAGGCCTGCACCCTGTGTGATACTCTTCACACAGGGTATCAAACTCATATCTCAGGGGGGCTGTATTATCTACAGTTATTTATGGTTTCCTTCCAGAATCGATGGCCAATGGGAACAAGGTGTGTGTGGACTCTTTAACCAATCGATGAAATTAACGAAGCGCTGAAATTCACCAGAAACCAGCATACAGGATTGCGGTGAGGCACCATACAACACCAAGGACTGACTGATTTAGATCACTGCACTTGGATTGGCTGCAGAGAGAAAATCAGTTTTGATTGGTTCAGTCAAGCCAATGATTAGCAGCTGGGCCCAGCTCCACCAATGTTGGGCTTCCGGAAACCTCATCGTCCAAACGCTAATTGGGGCTGTTCTGGACTGGAGTGTGAGACCTCTGAATTAAAAAAACACCCCTAAGGACCATGGGAAACAAAGCAGTTTCTGAGCAGTTACCTTGTAATCCCTAAAAGTGTCTACGCTCTTCATGTGACTGTGTACTATTTTGCTTTCCTTTTTTGCCCACCACCTGTTTTCTAAGGGTCCAGTTTTCTGAAGAGTTTAGCTTAATTGCATTTTAAGTGGATGAGGAATTCTTTTCCAGTTTCTTCCAAATTGTCTCAGTTGTTGAATGTTGCTTTCCTCTCTGGACTGTTCTTACAGAAAATAGGGGTATTTTAAAGGAATGATTCAAAGGCAAAATCTCATTGATAGCACTTTTTCTGATGGAAAGGAGGAGTAGGTGAACCGGCAATCATTATTTTACAAGGGGAGCTTGTTTAAATTTCTCTGCCTGTAAAGCTTCCATCACTTTCCTCTCTGTTTGACCTTGTCTGAGCCCTGCCCCAACACCCCGGCGCATGAAATGTTAATGTGTTTGTAAATTGTAAGCTGGAAACTCTACTGCATAATTTAGATGACTACGGCCCAGCTTCCCTTTGAAGGGTGTGTTTGATAAGCTCTGATAAAATCGCACCTCCTCATGCTGTGCTGCTCTCCTGGCTCGCTTCTGTGTTCTGTTTTCTTTCTTTTTTTCTTTTTTGTTTTTGCTTGGGCAGGTGGTAACACTGGAGTGCTGTTACCAGTCCTGTGGCTTTCCTGTGTAACTGGACTACTTCTGAAACATTTCTGCAACTTTTTTTGGCTGTAGAAAGAATATAAATGAATAAAAAAAAAAACAGTGTGTGTCTAAACATGCCTGTTGGCTAACTTGTGTGACAGCTGGAGGCAGAACACAATTGCACGATACGCTGTACGCCTGGTAGCAGATCAGCAAATCTTACCACGTGTTACATTATGCTACAATCATTTAGAAATTGCTCTCATCAAGAGAGGCTGATAATTTGCCTCTATTTGACAAACTGTTGCTAATATAGCATTTAAGTTGTGCTAATACTCTTTTTTAAGTTACCAGGGTATGGAGTGTTTTATTCATATGTCTTGTCAAATGCCTTGTCTAGGTGAAATATCTTCATGAATACACCACATGCATTTTTATATCAGATGCAAACAAACAAAGGGTGTTTGTTATGCACTGCCATTTAGGACTGTTCATTAACATTCATGGCGAACCAAAGCTGATGGAAAAAGTCTGAATATGTTGGTAGAAGTTCAATGCAACAATTCAGTGTGGTTCCAGAAATCGAAGTGACCTTGGATTAGGATGATCCTCACTGAGAATATAAATAATTAAAAAAGTAAATTAAGGTACCATTAGCCGCTGTTGCTGCTGCAGCCACAATGGAAAATTAATGCCTTGACCTCGGCAGGAATATCTCTGAATTTCATAACAATAAAAAAGATGAAAAATGAATACACATTACACCCATAGATTTGTGGGATATAACATAGACCAGATGTAAGACATGAGGATGAAACATAAAGATTAGGAAGGAATGATTATGAAGGGAAACTCTTTTTCTCATTGCGTCTGTACTGTTGAGAGTGTCTGTAAGTGTGAATCAGTGATGTGTATGTATGTGTGTGTGTGTGCACGTGTGTGTGTGTGTGTGTGTGCGTGTGTGAGTGTGTTTGTATGTATGTGTATGTGTGTGTGTGTGTGTTTGTATGTATGTGTGCATGTGTGTGTGCATGTGTGTGTGTGTGTTTGTATGTATGTGTGTGTATGCATGTGTGTGTGTGTTTGTATGTATGTGTGTGTGTGTGTGTGTGTGTTTGTGTGTGTGTGTGTGTGTGTGTGTGTGCATGTGTGTGTGTGTGTGTGCATTCTTGTGTGTATGTGTGTGTGTTTGTATGTATGTGTGTTTATGCATGTGTGTGCATTCGTGTGTGTGTGTGTGTATGTGTTTGTGTGTGTGTTTGTATGTATGTGTGTATATGTATGTGCGTGCATGTGTGTATGTGTGTGAGTGTGTGCAAGAAATGAGGGCCACTTTTAAATTTCATCAAACCATATGCTGTAGGCTGTGCTTCACTGCTCTCTGCTCCTAGATTAGAGCTGGCAGCCCCTGTCCACTCACTCTCCTTCATTCTCCCTGTGCCTTAAGTGGCCCGTCCAGCTACAACATGCTCACCTCTCCCTTCTGTAATCCTGTGTCTCTGTCACAGTCAGGTCTGTGGTGTTGGAGCTTTGCAACCGTCTCACGTCTCCATGAGCCCTCTGGCCTGTCTACCGAACCAGCACAACGAGAGAGAGAGAGAGAGAGAGAGAGAGAGAGAGAGAGAGAGAGAGAGAGAGAACTTTCAATTGTGTTACCTTTATTTGTCTGTCTGTGTAGCCACCCAATTTTTGAGTAGGGGAACTTCATTGTTATTCAAAGAACATAGCAAACCACACACAGAAAATAAGATGTGGGTTTTCATGTGTTGTCAGGCTTTCAGAAATGAGTATGTTTTTCACTCACACACACATAGCACATAGAGAGGTGTCTCGGTCAACAACGTCTCGCACAGCACACTTTCCCTGATATGTATGAACCACACACACACCAGATTAAAAGAGACATGGGGAGGGGGTAGTGGAATGTACTCGTATCTCTCCCACAGCACTGAAAGGGGGTGGAGAGGGGGTCTAGCTCTTCACCCCCAGCCTTGTAGCCTGTGCTGATGGGGGTGGGGGGGAGTGGTGGGGGTTGGATCATTCATCACATTAGGCCCTGCGAGCGGTGTGTACCCACAGTGGTATCCAATGTCTCTCCCTTTGTGTGGATGTGTCTGAGTGCCGGAGGGACCCAGTCTATCATGCCTGCCTTCCCCTACCCAACCCCCCCCCCCTCCAGAGAGGCTTCACTGCCGGGCAGCCCTGCCCAGGGGAGACCCAGGCCCTGCTGGGAAAAACCAGCCTGCCAGCCCTTGCTCCTCCATCTCACAGGTGGGGCACCTGTCCCAGCCACACAGTAATGAAACCCAACAGGTAAAGTGTGCTCAACGGTTTAAGGAAACCAGGTGCCTTGAACTAATCGAGTCGGACAACTTAATCGGTTTAAGTCAGCAGTGATAAAGACCACCTGTCCTACCCAAATGGTTTTAAGGCAACCAGTTTTCTCAAACCAGGGTGTTGGGTTGTACTTTAAATTTTTGGGCTTTCCTGTGCAGAGGTGGGGAAACTCCAGCCTCAGAAAGTAGAAGTGCTACCATGCATTTGTTCCACACATGCACAAAAACCAGCTAATACAACTAATAAACGCCCCCCTACCTGGCTGTAGAGTTGTGCTAATTATAAATGAGTTGGGTTTTTCCAACTCCGCACAAGTTTCTGCCTCTGAACAGCCAGTGAGCCACAATACTGAATCAACATGATTGGTGAGAAATAGTAACTGGCCCTTGAGCACCTGAGGTTGGGGGTTGCCATATTGCAGTAGAAACAGTAGCTTGTCAGGCTCTCAGTTTGTGGATATGACAAGATAGGCTAACCTCAGGCTAATAACATAGCTCTGACCTGGTGAGCATTGAAAGCTAACAGGTAAACTGGCACTGATGGGTAGTGCAGGCTAACAGGTAAACTGGTCGTGATGGGTAGTGCAGGCTAACAGGTGTATATTACCCTGATGGGTAATATAGGCTAACAGGTGAACTGGTCGTGATGGGTAGTGCAGGCTAACAGGTGACTTTTGCCCTGATGGGTAGTGCAGGCTAACAGGTAACCTTTGCCCTGATGGGTAGTGCAGGCTAACAGGTGAACTGGACGTGATGGGTAGTGCAGGCTAACAGGTGAATCTGGCCCTGATGGGTAGTGCAGGCTAACAGGTGAACTGGTCGTGATAGGTGGTGCAGGCTAACGGGATAGCACTGAATCGCATGGGCAGTGGATTGATCTTCTGTCATCTCTAAGCAAGCTTCCACATTCCCAGTACTGTTAGGCTGGCCCTGGCAGCTGACAGCGGGACTCTGGTATAATGTACGGCCGGGGAGCACCTGCGGCATGGCCCGAGAATCCCTCCTCTGTAGAGACGACCAGGCAAACATCGCTGCGAGCCTCCCCGGGCCGCCCCAAACCGGCTGGGACCGGATCCTGCAATTGAGGCTCCAGCCTGAAACCCAAAGTCATTAGGGCTGGGTGATTTATCTGCGCCCCCCCGTCCCCCTCCATTTGTCCTGTTTGTCAGTGTGTGGGTGATAAAGACGGTGAAAACAGGGCCGGGACGCAGCCCAGAGTATCCCCCCATTCCCCATTCACTGCAGATTCCAGGGTGACTCATTAAGCCCTGGGACAGAACTGCTGCCCCACCTGTTAATGAATAAACCTGGGGAACAGAGTGTGTGTGTGTGTGTGTGTGTGTGTGTGTGTGTGTGTGTGTGTGTGTGTGTGTGTGTGTGTGTGTGTGTGTGTGTGTGTGTGTGTGTGTGCATGTGTGTGTGTGAGAGAGAGAGAGACAGAGAGAGAGTGTGTGTGTGAGCGTGTGTGAAAGAGAGAGAGACTGAGTGTGTGTGAGTGAGAGAGAGAGACAGAGACTGTGTGTGTGTGTGTGTGTGTGTGTGTGTGTGTGTGTGTGTGTGTGTGTGTGAGAGAGAGAGAGACAGAGAGAGAGTGTGTGTGTATGTTTGTGAGAGGGTTTGTGCATGAAAGGGTGTGTGTATGCATGCATAGTTCTTGTGTTTTGTTAGAGTGTTTGTTTATATGTTATGTGTGCAGAGATTTTCTGTGCAGGAGTGAGTGAGTGCATGTGTCTGTGTGTGTGTGTGTGTGTGTGTGTGTGTGTGCATTCAAGAGTCTGCACATGCATGTTTGTGTGTGAGTGAGTGACGCACTGAATGAATGAGAGTTACTCGGGTACATGGAAGTTAATATGTGTGAGAGTGACTGTGTGTGTGTGAATGAGTGCGTGTGCATGTATGTAGGTTATCTCAGGTGAGTTACCCCAGACGGTGTGACAGTATGTGTAAGAGTGATGATGTCTGTATGACTGAATGTGTATGTGTGTGTGTGTGCGTGTGTGAGAGTGTGTGTGTGTGTGTGTGTGTGTGTGTGTGTGTGTGTTTTGCTTCCATCAAACTGCTCTGGCTCAGCTTGGTAAGTTCCTGTGTACAGCAATACATAAGACCACGTATGGGGGCACAAGCATTCTTCAGCTGCTGTGAAAGAGTGATGTGCACCTATGAAGGTTATCTCAGGTGAGGTATTTTCAATGTCAGCAGGAGTTGAGAGTGATTGTGACGGAGTGTGGGTTAAAGTTATCTCAGGTGAGGCTTTAGTAAGGTGTTTTCAGGGACTGCATATGGCCTGGTCCCAGTGGAGGGGGGAGGGGGGGGGGGAGTTGATGTTGGTGATGTGTGGCTGTAGGTCACGCTTTAGCGGCGGCTGGTTTTGGGGAGGCGGGGCGGTGGAATGAGGGGGTTTCGGGGTGCCGTTGGTGCAAAGCTGTCAGGCAAGCAAAGTCACATCAATTACATGGAGAGCTGAGCTGTGAAATTATTGTTTCGTGAAGTTGCCTGCCCACAAACCAGCAAGGGACTGACCTGAGGAATCCTCAAACAGGCCTGTGGCTTCTAGTTTTTAGGTTTTCTGTTTTTTCTTGTTTTTTTTGTGTAGTGAGATGTGTCATTTTGTCAGTATGATGATGTCAAACTCTGAATTCAATGTTTGTCTTTAACTTTGACTAATAAATAAACACGAGTATTCCTTAATCTCCCTCTCTCTCTGTGATGAACTTCAAACGTGTCTTCACTGGCATGCCTCACAGACGCAAAACAGAGCAAAAACAAAATGCTACCACAGAATTAGAGAATTCATAACCATCAAAGCCCGTGTGACCCCCACCCATCCAGCCAGCATAAAATGAATATGATTATGTGAAAGATTTACACTGACAGGAGTAATACATCAATGCGCTTATAGCAGTAAACAGCCAATCAATCAATCGCAAACAAAGACTTCAGGCAACCCCACCCTTAACCCCATATGATATTAAAACCAGCTAGAACATCAATAAATGCAGAGTAGACATATTTAATATGCAGTCTTTGCTCCTTCCTTCTCTCCCTCTCCCTCCCTCTCCGTCTAATAGAGACACACATAGAAGGGCTGTGCCAGGACTCCTGGGCCCCCGTAAGTAGACACTGCCATCCCTCGCCAAAAAATTGTTATCCCTGACCTGTTGATAACATTAATTAATTGTTTTGGGGATCCTGTCCTGCTCCGGACCCTGGGAATCATTCAGGGCTTATAATATATTTATAGCGCATAGTGACTGTGAGGTCTTACTCATCTGTGTGCATGAAGCACAGTAAGGCTCGTATGTGATGTAGCTGGCAGCCAGGCTGTTACGGGGAAAAGCTTACTGAATCCAAGGGTATGTCCCTCACTTTGCAGCATCCTCATTTGACCCCCTGCTCTGCGCTCCTTCTGAGCGCGCTCAGTGTGAGTCGTCTGGCTACAACTGCGGTAAAATGGAGTCACAGTATCAGCAGGGGAACTGTGCTATGATTGGTCAGTCAGGGATCACGTGACTTGTGGTGATTACCTTAACCGAGTGAAATTAAGTTAGGCATCTGCCAGGAATTCATTTTGACATCAGTAGGGGAATTTTGATATCGGTAAGGGAATTTCAACATTTTTAGGAAATTCTGCCTCAATGGTCTGTCCCGGTTGGTCACTGGTTCACATAGCTACCAGTCATAGTTAAAAGCTGATAAGTTCCACATGCAAACATTGAAAAGGCAATTCAGGATTCACATGCAGAGCAAACATGCCTTTGATTTGCACAACTGTTGAAAAAGGCAAAAAACAAGATGACAAAAAATATTTTTAAAAGATCAGTTTTAGCAGGTGTATGACTTCCATCCGGAAGATGGACATTTGATGTAATTTGTTGTCGCAGTGGAAGTATTAGATATCGCAGTAGTATTAGTAATGTTGCTTCAGCAGTATTTGCATCAGTAGCTGTGTTACTGAATTGTATTAGTGTCAGTGGTAATGGTATGAGCAGTTGAGGAAGTAATAGGAGCAGTAGTAGAAGTAGTGATAGTAACAGTTGTAGGACTAATTGTTTTTCTTCACTTTTGAGTGCTTGTGTGATACTATTTGTTCGTCCAGCTGGCTGATACTGCTCGCAAAGCATTCTGGGTAATCCGGGTGACACGCTTTGGGGCGTCTGGTGTCCGAGTGCCACCTGCGACCCGAGGTCACCCCTCTTCCATCTGACTGTGTGTATTCCGAGGGCGTGTGTGCGTGCGTACGTGTGCCTTTTGTTTGGCTGCCTTTGGGGCTCATTTGTGTACTTGTCAACTTGATGGCGTCTCTCGGCAGTTGGTGTTTTTTTTTTTTTAAGTGGCCCTACGCGTTCATATAAAGTTTGTTTTTCTCCTGCCTCTCCACAACCCCTGACCCCCCACCACCTCCAGCTCCAGCTGTACCATGAGCGGCGCTGGCAGGTGTTGTTTTTTGGGCTGTGAAATGCCAGTTAGAGTGGTCATAGTGCAGAGTGCCATTTTGTTCTCATTATCTGCTCTGCAAAAGCCTGGCTCTGCCCAGGTCAATACTGAAGAATGAGGCAGGGGGGTGGGGTGTGGGGGGTGGGGTGTGGGGACCTCATTAGTCAAGACTGACTTTTGTTTTCTCTTTTCTCTTTTCTTTTGGGGGGGAGATGGAACTGGTGTCTTGGCAACCATTTGCGTATCTTTTTCTGGCATTAAGCCTGAGAAAGCGTGTCACCGTGGCGATGAGGAGCTGGCTGCTGTATCCTGAGTCAAGCTCCAATGGGATTCTGTATGAGCTTCTTGAATGCAGCCTGCAGGTACCACTGAATGCCCCACCCCCATACTATCACTCACTGCTCATTCTCCACCCACACACATCATCACTCACTATCGCATGCCCCACCCCCATGCTGTCACTCAATGCTCAATCTCCACCCACACACTGTCAGTCCCCAATCATTCCCCAACCCCATGCTGTCACTCACTTTGCATTCTCCGCCCAAACACTGTTACTCATAAGTCATGCCCCGCCCTCATGCTGTCACTCACTTTGCAAACTCCGCCCACACTCTCCCACTCACTAATCATGCTCCACCCCCATGCTGTCTATGACTGCTCATTCTCCGCCCACACACTGTCATTTACCAACCACGCCCCTCCCACATGCTGTGACTCCTCACTCATGCCCCGCCTATGTGCTGTCACTCATAGAAGTACCAGGAGGGAGGTTTTAGCTTATTTCTGGTCCTGTTCTGACCTTCTCCTCCCTCCCCCAAAGGAAATGAATAATCAATGTTCATAGCAGTGTAGAGTCATGGTTATGAAACAAATTACAGGTTTGATCAAACACAGGCTGGATGGTGGTTATAAAGCTTCCATTCCAGACTGGAGTTTCTGACCTCTTTAGTAAGCTACTTCACCTGATTCACATCAGTGAAACATATTAAGCTGTTTAAACGGACAGTTAGCGTAAACATTTAAACCATGACTGTAGAAACACAGTTCCTGGCCTCTGTGTGCTGGGAGCTGAGCTGTCTCCTCTCCTCCTCACTCCTCCTGTCCTCTCTGACTGTTCCCTCCTTCTGCCTTCTTTCTTCCTCCCTCTCTCTTTTTGCTCTTCTCTGTTCCCCCTCTGTTCTTTCTCTCTCCCTCACTCCTTTCACTCAGGTTCTCTCTCTCTCCTCTCCATCTCTCCCTCTTTCCTACCTTTCTCTCCTCTCCGTCTTCCCTCTTTTCTCTATCCCCTCTGGGTTTCCCCTCCCTTTTCTCTATCCCCCTGTTCTCCCCATCCCTGTCCCCTCACTGGCTCTCCTCTTCTCCATCCCCTCCATCTATCCCCTCTCTCTTCCCCCCATCCCCCTCTCCTCTCCTCCCAGTCTCCAAATCTCTCTGTCTACCCCCCTCTTCCCCCTTCTCCGCAGGCCCCAGTAACAAGTTTGATTGGAAACCACGCTCACCCAGCGGCAACCAATCCCCCTCAGCAGCCAACTGCTGGTAACCGTGGCAACGGCTGGATCGGGGTGGTGGGGGGTGGGGTTAGGGGTGTGCAGGGAGATGGAGGTTCGGTCTATCGGTCCAGTGTAAAAGGTCTACTGGGGGGCCCTGAGCCCAGAGGTGCTCAAGCGATGGACTGTGACAGAAATCTGCCACAAACCAACTCCTCTCTCCATCTCTCTATCCCTGTCCATCTCTCACTGTCTCTCCCTCTCCGTCTCTATCGCTCCCTCTATCTCTGTTTATCACTCTTTGTTTCTCCCTTTATTGCTCTGCCTATCACTCAATTTCAATTTTTAATTTTCAACTCAACAATGCCTTATTGGAACGACTGCATGTGACGATATTGCCAAAGCATTTAACAACGAAACAAGACATAAGACACTGAATTAAAACAGCGCAATAAAATAAACACATAACTAAATGAAGGATCTGTCTCTGTCTGGAATCGCTGCTTATCTCTCTGTCCATCACTTCATTTCTTTTCAAATTGGCAAGATGAATGATATTGTGCTCCAGAAGCACAGTAAACAAGCAGCCATTAAAAACCTATAATTGCATACTTTATGCTGAACACACACACACACACACACACACACACTCATACATATGCTACAACAATTTATCTCTCACACTGCCTGTCTCTCTCTCTCTCTCTCTCTCTCTCTGTGTCTCTGTCTGTCATTATCTGTCTCTTTCTTTCTTTCCCTATCTATCACTCTTTGTCTGTTTCATTCTCTATCAATCTGTCTCTCACTCTCTCATCCTGTCGCTCTCTCACTCTCTCGGTCTATCACTCTGTCAGTTCAATTCAACATTTTTTGCAGTATCCTCTGTGTTTTCCCTCTCTCTCTCTCTCCTCTCTTCTGTCCTCTGGTTGCGGTATCCCTCTCTCTAATGTTTGGTAAAGTGGCTGTGCTCTTTACGCACAGTGACCTGATGTGAATTGAAGTTTTCAGCCGAAAACCCCAGCGCCTATTCTCTCTCGCCTCCTCTTGGCCGTGTCCTCGGTGGCATTGCGATGTTTGTGCCTGTCACTGCTCTGTGGTGCATCTCCTCTTTATTTATTTATTTATTCGCTAAAAAAAAAAGGTCAATTCTGTGTGGAGCTGGGAGAGTGATTTAGTATCAGTGCCTATTAAGGTCTTGTGGATTGTTCCACTTGGAGCCAGCTGTCACAGAGCAGCCAAAAACTGGGCTTTTCAGAGATTACGGACCGCCAACCAGTTCTTTCTGGTTAGGCGAATGGGATTAGCAGCTGTGCGTACGTGTGCGCCAGTGCGAGTACGAGCATGTATCCGAGCGTGTGTGTGTGTGTGTGTGTGTGTGTGTGTGTGTGTGTGTGTGTGTTTAGAGTTCTTTGTTGCTCACACAGATGGACGATCATGTCTCATTACTCTGTACACAAACACACACATACGTAAACACACACACACACACACACACACTGTGGCGTAGACGATCTTGCTGTTTAATCTCGCCGACGCCATTTTCTCTGCTCTTATAATGTCGGGCCCCCGCGCTCAGCCGCCCGTGGAGCCGGTCTTGGCTCCCTAGAATGGTTGCCGTGGCAACCCCAGCAAAGGTTTTTTTTTTTTCTCTCTTTTCTTTTTTTCCCTGCTTCTTCTTCTTCTTCTTCTTCTTCTGCGACCATGACAACGGCTGATGCACAATAATCTGCTGCGCCATCATCTGGAGTTTGGGGTGGGAGGTGGGGGGGGGGTGGGGGGTGGGTGGTTGTGACAGGATGGGGGAGGGGTTTTGGGTTTGAGGGTGGGTTGGTGGGACTCTGTTGAATATCCGTGAGGAGAGATGGGGGAGGTGCATCGACCGAATTCTCTCCCGCCCCCTCCTCCATCTCACCCCCATCTCCTCCTCCAACCCGTCAACATCTGCATCGCATTAGTTATTTTCAATGTTAAAAACCAAATTAACTAAACAAAGGAGAACAATAACATGAGGTGAATTAGAGTATGTGTGTGTATGTGTGTGTGCCTGACTTCACATTCTCACAGCTGTGTGGAAATCATGCTCTGTCAACTATTACTATTAAAAATGTATTATTATTATTATTATTATTATTATTATTAGTAACCCATTCTGAATTCCCATAAAGCATATGGTAAAGCCAAATCTTGGAGGACTGGACTCTTCCTCTGGGTTTTTTTTCCATCGTGAGCGTCTCTGTGCTGGACCACAGTTCTGGCACGCTGGTGGGCTTCACCATCCTGTACCCTCCACAGAGGAGGCTGCTCTGGCCAGCAGAGCCCCTGTGAGGAGCACCGTGTGTGGGCTGGCGTCACCAGCGCACGGCTGCAGCCTCTCACCTCTCTGTCCTTCCCTTTTTTACGCAGCGACCCGCTGCTAATTGCCCGATTGCGTCTGTTTCGGACACAAATGCAGAGTTGATAAGTGATTGCATTGGCTTAAGCCATGTTAGCCACATGCTAACAGTGCCAGGGCATGCTTGCTGATTAGTTTGCTCCGGCACGCAGAGCCCGGCTTCTGTCACTCAGGCGCAGATGTGAGGGGCTCTTGTCATTAAATCTCAACACGTTTCTTTGCCTCCTGAAGCTCATCTGGAGGGGTTTGGGTGGGATGGGGGTGGGGGAGCGGATGTTTCCCATAGGTGGTGTGGAGTTGTGTATTAATTTCTCTGTGTTTTTTTTTTTTTAAACAACATGTATCTCTGTCTCTCTCCGTTCACGGAGGAATCATGTTTTTTTGTATTTTTTTCCTGTTTTTGTTTTTTTTTTTTCACTCTGTGCAGTTTCTCTGTAATTTGAAAGAGCTGTTGAGTGTGAAAGCTGCTATTGTCAGAGGCGTAATCAAACATTCATGAGAGCGTGGATCTGAGGCGAAGCGAGGAATCTAGGTCAGCCACAACCCCGGCAAGTCTCTCACACACCCGCGTGGAGCGTGACTCCCCTCTCCTCTCTCTCTCCTTTCCTCTCTTTTTAACGTCTCTTCTTCATCTCCTTTCTTCTCTGCCTCTCTCTTTCATCTCCACCCTCCTCCTCCCTCTCTCTCTCTCTCTCTCCAACAATAAACAACCCTCAGTGAAAGCTTTATTAATAACCAATTACCCCTTAACACAATTCACCAGCCTCTTCTCCGTCTCTCCAATTTTTAAAAAATTATTTATATATAATTATATATATATATCATTTTTTTTGTGTTTTCTCCCCTTTTCCTTTGAATTGCTGTTGTTGTCTCGGGACATTAAGTATGCATGGAGAAATTATAAGCAGTCTAGCCAAAAGAAGGAAAAAAAATATCTGATAAATGAGAGGCTCACTGAGGACTGCACTCACTTGCCCTCAATCTCTCGCTGTCTGTTCGGGTCACGCCATTGGCTGACCTCTCAGCCTTTGGGGGTGCGGGAGTTTAAATGTCACTCTGGCTGGCAGCCATGACGATACGGTCTCATTAGCATATGATCGGAGTCTCCTTGAGTGGACGACTGGCTTCATTAATGGTGTTCATGTTAATTATCCCGACTTGAGTTGGTCTGGGTTCATTCAGCCTGGGGGTAGCCTGGACAAACTGAACATGTCTATTTTGATTAGTCAGGCCTAGCATAGTCGGTGATACATTGAGCATGCCTGTGCCTATTCTCCAGAGGCTAGTGGAAATCTGAATACACCTGAACTGAATAATCGGCGTCTGGGATACTTTGGATACACTGAACCTGCGGCAGTCTAGATGCATCGAGAATGCTTGTTTTGATTAGTCAGGCCTGTGGTAATCTGGATATACTGAGCATGCCTTTTTGATTATTTAAGCCTGGGGTAGTCTCAGAAGTTTCATGGTCAGAACTGGAGAGATGGCAACACTCACCTGACAGTCAGTTAGGGTTAGGGTTAGGGTTAGGGGTTAGGGTTTAGGGTTAGGGTTAGGGTTAGGGTTAGGGTTAGGGTTAGGGTTTAGGGTTAGGGTTAGGTTAGGGGTTAGGGTTAGGGTTAGGGTTTAGGGTTAGAGTTAGGTTGATGTGAAATCATTGGGGGTTACTTTGGCTGTGAAAACCACAGGAGATGTGGCGTCATTAGTAAGCTGAGAGTGTGTATTGTGGAAATGATCCGCTAATTTATTCGCCAATCTTCACCCATACAGCACTGTGCCTTCACCTTTGACTCATCCCTATTGAGATGTTGCGATCAGTTAAACCGTATAATGACATGCTGAGAAGTTATAATTAATAATTTATCATTGTGAAGTACACTGCACTGTGCACAAGCCCCACACTTAACCACACTGATAGAAGGCATCGGGTCTGGCACTGGAGGCCAGGCCAAAGGACCACTGTGTCGATGTCCTGGCCCTGAGTGCGGTCACCTGGAAAAGTGGAGGTGTGGTATAACGGTCAGTGAATCAGGCTCGTAACTCTCAGGTTGCATGTTCAATTCCCAGGTAGGACATCGCTGCGGAGCAAGGTGCTTCACCTGAATCACTTCAGTAAAGTATCGATGCGTATGAAAGGATAGTGAGTAAAAATGTGCGGAGCTCTAAGTGCTTGAATGTAATGTAAAAAAAATGTAAAAAAAAAACCTTTTCTGTTGGTCTGATCTATGTGGTCATATAAACCTAGCGTGGGAAATATATGGATCTGAATTATGAATGACTCACTCGTACAATATTCACTACTCTACTGTACAGTAGATTTTGATTCGGCCTTGGTTGTACTGTCTGAGTGTGGGCGTCTTTCTGCCGTAACTCAGAGACAGTATCCGCAGCCACTGTAGTGCTACGAGCTGAGGAAATCACAGGAGCCGTTATTTCTGCCGAGGGAACTCAATACGGGCTCTCCATTTTGGTTTCCATGGCTGCACCAGCTGAAAAAAAGTTTTGCTGTATTCAACCCTTCTCGTACTACAAAGTGGTCGCTTCAGACTAGTGCCATGACAAATGAAGGCAGGACGGAAGGGAGAGTGAGGGCGGACAGAACTTCTTCAGAATTTTTTACGAGGCCTCAATAAACATCAAGCCCTCACTGCCTTTGAGAGGATCCTCTCCCTACGCTACTCTAGTTTAACTCCGCCCACACCTCCCCTTGGACAGCCCTTGTTTCGTCCCATCGCCATCTTGAGATAATACCAAAGTCACTGTGGAGTTCTGAAGGTGTGACGTCTGGCACTCATAAAAAGTGTTCACTGTCGACATTGTAAAGATTCTCTTAGTCAGGGTGACTTCCACAGATCTCATTTTTACACACTATGCACTCATAGATGTTTGCTGAAGGATACTTTGAGTACAAGTTCGCTACTTGGTAATTCAAACTGCAACCGCCAGGTTACAAGACAGCTCCTTGGCCATGATAATAAACTGCCACCCGAATACGTGCTGTGTCCTGATAGATAGGTCATACCCACTCTTTTAGCTGTGGAGCACAATAGTAAATTAGAAGCTAACTGTGCATGTTCTCTTGCACGTTATCAGGGAATAGGAAAGAGCTGTGGAGGGAGATATGAATTTTTCTAACGCCGTTTTTTATTTGCCTCCTGTTTTACCGCCATACATTTGTTTTTACGTTTAACAGGCTCTGGACGATACGTCTATGCCTCTTAATGGAGGTGGAATAACCAGCCTGAACACTGAGTTTGGGCTCTAATACCCCAAAATAACACAGTAATACAGTGCACCGTTAAGGGGGCTTGTAACCGTGCTTATAAATTAGAGGTTTCAGGTTCAAATCCCCTGAGAGGCACTTACATTGCGCCCTCAGGCAGGGTAATTAACCTGGACTGTCTCGGTCCGAATCCTGCCGCAAAGAGGGACAAAGTAAATGTACGATTCTGTGTCAGTCGCTCTTGATAAGGACATCATTTAGGGAGACTATATTCCTTACTGCAATGAAACTGCTGAGCAGGGCAGCCTTTTGTATTAACAAATAAATTATGGTTTTCTTGAAAAAGTACCCCAAAAAGTTTTCCACCAGCAGTAAAGTTACAAACAGGATAGGTATGGCACGCCTGTAAATATGAAAGATAATGTGTGCAGACATGTAGGAAATTGCTATAGGAAGTATCAATCATTTCACCAGACTGTTGATTTTTGGACTTGAACCATTGTGCAACAGTACTGTTAAGCCGTAGAGTGTGAGATATACAGGCGAAACCGCAGTTAAAAGCATAAGGATGTGATATGCGCAGTCAAGACTGCTGTTAGAAGCATGAGGATGTGATATGCGCAGGCGACAGTGCTGTTAAAAGCATAAAGATGCGATATGCGCAGGCAGCCTGTAGCTCTGCTCATTTGTATGCAGTCCATGCAGGGCTCTGACGGCAGCTCCAGAGCTATCCTGTGCTCCTGTCTGAGTCTGCGTTTGTGTGTGTGTGTGTGTGTGTGTGTGTGTGTGTGTGTGTGTGTGTGCAATTGTATCTGCTTGTGTCTGCGTGTGTGTGTGTATGTGATTGTGCCTGCATGTGTGTGTGTGTGTGTGTGTGCGTGTGCACATGCGATTGTGTTTGCGTTTGTGTGTGTGTGTGTAAGTGTGCCTGGGTGTGGGTTTGCATGGGCACAAGTGTGCATGTGTGGGTGTGTGTATGTGTGAGTGTGAATGAGTGTGCATGTGTGGGTGTGTGTGTATGTGTGAGTGTGTATGAGTGTGTATGTGTGGGTGTGTGTGTATGTGTGAGTGTGAATGAGTGTGCATGTGTGGGTGTGTGTATGTGTGAGTGTGAATGAGTGTGCATGTGTGGGTGTGTGTATGTGTGAGTGTGTAATGAGTGTGCATGTGTGGGTGTGTGTATGTGTGAGTGTGAATGAGTGTGCATGTGTGGGTGTGTATGTGTGAGTGTGAATGAGTGTGCATGTGTGGGTGTGTGTATGTGTGAGTGTGAATGAGTGTGCATGTGTGGGTGTGTGTATGTGTGAGTGTGAATGAGTGTGCAAGTGTGAGTGTGAATGAGTGTGCATGTGTGGGTGTGTGTATGTGTGAGTGTGAATGAGTGTGCATGTGTGGGTGTGTGTATGTGAATGAGTGTGAATGTGTGAGTGTGCATGTGTGGGTGTGTGTGTGAGTGTGATGTGTGTGCAGTGTGATGTGTGAGTGTGAATGAGTGTGCATGTGTGGGTGTGTGTATGTGTGAGTGTGTGGGTGTGTGTATGTGTGAGTGTGAATGATGTGTGGGTGTGTGTATGTGTGAGTGTGTAATGAGTGTGTGAGTGTGCATGTGTGGGTGTGTGTATGTGTGAGTGTGAATGAGTGTGCATGTGTGGGTGTGTGTGTGAGTGTGAATGAGTGTGCATGTGTGTGTGTGTGTATGTGTGGGTGTGTGTATGTGTGAGTGTGATGAGTGTGCATGTGTGGGTGTGTGTATGTGTGAGTGTGAATGTGTGAGTGTGCATGTGTGGTGTGTGTGTGTATGTGTGAGTGTGTATGAGTGTGCATGTGTGGGTGTGTGTAGTGTGTGTGATGAGTGTGTATGTGTGGGTGTGTGTGTATGTGTGAGTGTGAATGAGTGTGCATGTGTGGGTGTGTGTATGTGTGAGTGTGAATGAGTGTGCATGTGTGGGTGTGTGTATGTGTGAGTGTGTATGAGTGTGCATGTGTGGGTGTGTGTATGTGTGAGTGTGAATGAGTGTGCATGTGTGGGTGTGTGTATGTGTGAGTGTGTATGTGTGTTTGTGAGGATGTAGGAGTGTGACACCTCATTGCTGTGTATTGAGTATGGTAGGTGTGCAAGCTTGTGTGTGTTGTGTTACAGGACAGCAGCACAAGCCGCGGAACTCCTGTCGGCAGCCCGATGAGGTATAACCACTGACCGCTGCAAACAGACCACCGGGGGACTGACCACAAGGATCCGACCACCAGGGACTGACTGCTGGGGAGCTGACCGCTGGAGGACTCACCCCTGGTGGGCTGACCGCTGGAGAATGGCCGATGAATTAGCTGTCCAGCTCCCCGCACGAGTTGTGTACCAGCATGGCTGATGTGCATTGGTATCTCAAAGGTGATAAGCACAGGTAAGGGGGAGGTCAGCCGGAATGATGCCGGCCCACTCAGAGACCAGCAGACAGACGGACGCTTCCTCCCTGCTGCAGCGACTCCAGTGCAGGTCTAATTTTAAAATGTCATTAGAGCCACACCTTATGAATTATGAGTGCAGCTTACGCTAGCATACGCTGCTACAGCAGAGTTCAGCCCCGGAGCAGACTGTTCTGAAGTGCGTGTGCTTGTGTGTGTGTGTGTGTGTGTGTGTGTTTGTGTGTGTTTGTGCATTTATATGTGTGTCTGTGCATGTACAGTGTGTTAGTATGTTCTCGGGTGTGTATATATGTGTGTATGTGAGTGTGTGTTTCTGTGTGTATACGTATGAATAAGCAGAGAGACATGGAGAAAAGGAGTGCGAGATAGAAAAAAAGGGAAAAAAGAAAGAGTGTGACAAAGAGAACGAACTACAAAGTGAGATGATAGAAAGGGAGACTGAAAGACAGAGAAAAAGAGAGATAGAGTGGGACAGAGCTAAAGATTAATGGAGAGGGAGGCTGAAAGAGAACCACTGAGTGCCACACTGATCTGGCTTTGAATGAGTCTTCCAAACTGCTTCACAGTCCAAGGAGTGTTTAAATCTGCCGTTTCCACAGCGCCCTTAGAACCCGCCACTGTTCTGGGTTTCCGTGGCAGCGCCCG
>CM040749.1:5186486-5211486 GCA_022829145.1 Albula goreensis
GGCACGGCTTTTCTGTGGGGTTGTCCAGCTAAATGGAACCCTTCACTAACTTTAGGATGCGGGGCCTTCCCTTAATTAAATGGAAATTGTTTTCCTTAGTTAGAAAGCAACTGGCTGCACATAGTTTAACATCTTAAAACATTTTTGAGTCTTTTTATCTTAGCTCATTGTTTTCCTGACAGAGATCAGAGGTGAGTAAGATAGAAAGATGTTCATTTAAAAAAAAAAAAAAAAAAACCCGCTCTTAGCCGTCGCGGGTGTCTCCAGCCGTAAGTGGCGTTTAATTGTGCAGTAACAGAACTCCTGTTTGTGTAGTGGTGCCCTGTGGAATCCCAGTGGGTGTTAAAGTAGGCCCTGGGGGCCTTAAACAAGCCTAAATCCCACCCACCCCCCCAGCACCCCTCTCCCATCGCCCCCCCCATGCCCCCCTCCACTGGCTGACCGCAGAGCTAACCACAGGGCTTAGCAGAGACAACACAGGGGAAGGTAAATACACACAGCTCCATCAGGCTCTGCAGCAGGTCGGCAGTATGACCCACAGCGGAGCAGGAGGGGCTCTCACTGGCCTGCCCATAGCAATCCACCCCTGTGTGCGTGAGTGGGTGTGAGTGTGTGTGTGTTTGCATGTCTGTCTGTGAGTTTGTGTGAGTGTGTTTGTGAGTACATGTGTGCCTGTCTGTGAGTGTGTGTTTGTGCCAATGTGTGTGTGTATTTTTGTCTGCCCGACTGCTTGTATGTCTGTGTCTGCCTTTGTGAGTGTGTGTGTAAATCTGCGTGTGTATGTTTGTGTGTGTGTGTGTGTGTGTGTGTGTGTGTGTGTGTGAGTGCGTGTGTGAATCTGTGTGTGTGTTTGTCTGTTCATGATGTAAGCAGAATGAACAGAATGAGAATGAGATACAGTAAGCAGAATGAGACACAAATGAGAATGAGATACAGTAAGCAGAATGAGACACAAATGAGAATGAGATACAGTAAGCAGAGCGAGACACAAATGAGAATGAGATACAGTAAGCAGAGCGAGACACAAATGAGAATGAGATACAGTAAGCAGAATGAGACACAAATGAGAATGAGATACAGTAAGCAGAATGAGACACAAATGAGAATGAGATACAGTAAGCAGAGCGAGACACAAATGAGAATGAGATACAGTAAGCAGAATGAGACACAAATGAGAATGAGATACAGTAAGCAGAGCGAGACACAAATGAGAATGAGATACAGTAAGCAGAATGAGACACAAATGAGAATGAGATACAGTAAGCAGAATGAGACACAAATGAGAATGAGATACAGTAAGCAGAATGAGACACAAATGAACGCTCCTCACCAAGTCACACACAGCGGCAACAGCGGAACCGGGGAGGAAATTGTGCTCCCATATGCCAGGAAGTGGAGAATGTGAACTTTGACCGCCCCCATCCACCCCACTCACTTTCCCTCTCTCTCTATTCAGTGGAAGTAGTGTCCCCTTGTGGGATAGGGCTTTTTCAGACCCCTCAACTTTTGTCTCCCGTCTGCTCTCTCACTCTGCTCTGACCCGTAGATACCAGAGAGAGAGAGAGAGAGAGAGAGAGAGAGAGAGAGAGAGAGAGAGAGAGAACGAAAGAGAGAGAGAGACGGCCAGTTTTTCTCTGAGTATTCTTGCATGCATATATTCAAACACACACATATACCAGAAGCACACACTCTCTCTCTCTCACACACACGCACACAAACATGCTTACTCACAGATGTACACATGTACACACTCATTTGCTCTCTCGCACATATGCACACACAAACAGAAATACACTTTCACACACGCACACACACACACACACAGAGGGAGCACTGTTCTCCATCACAGCGGATAAATCCATGCTCTATGGAGACTCTTTGTGGTTCAGTCAGGGCCTGAGAAAGAGACAGTGGTGTTGGTCACACGTTCGGTGCAGTTCTCTGGACGCTGGCAAAAAAACAAAACAAAAAAAAAGGGGGGAAGCCAGCCGAGACCTCCGGAGCAGCCACCATCTCCCAGCATGCCGTGAGCTCGACTCCTGGTTCTGCAGTTTCAGAAATCACTCTGCCATTGTCCTCATAAAGCAAATGCAATGGTGTGTTTAGTTGTTTGACAAGATTGAAACACATGTATCAGAAAAGACCTGCATAAGAATAAATTGTCAAGGACAATATCAAAAAAGGACTGGTATTGTTCTCACCATGATTTCTTGATGTTCCATTGGCCTTAACAAGATAATGACAGATGACTTACAGAATTCTTATTACCACAGTACTAAATACATGACCATAAATAAAATTTACAGGATATCTTGTATGTTTACAGCTATTTAATATACATTACTACACAGCACAGCACTGTGTGTTTGTGTGTGTGATGGAGTTCTGTGTGTTCTCATGTGAGTGTATGTGTGTGTGTTTATGTGTGTGTGCATGTGTGTACATGCCTGTTTGTGTGTGTGTATGTGTGAGTGTGTGTGTATGTGTGTGTGTACGTGAGTGTGTGTATGTGTGTGAATGTGTGTGTATGTGCGTGTGTGTGTATGTGTGAGTTTGTGTGTGTATGTAAGTGTGTGTGTGTATGTGAGTGTATGTGTGTGTGTGAGTGTGTGTGAGTGTGTGTGTATGTGTGAGTGTGTGTGTGTGTATGTGAGTGTGTGTGTATGAGTGTGTGTGTGCTTTCTTCCCTAGCACTCAGAGCTCAGTTATATATTTATGTGTATTTACCTCCCTCTCTCTGGATTGTAAACACGCTGTCTCCTCTCTAATGCGCCTCTCTCCAGCGGTGCGTGGCGAGACCCCTCTCTAATTTCCAGGGTGTGGAAGAGCCGACCTCGCTTAATGATGATGGAATGGAGTCAGGCTGAGGCCGAGGCGGACCGCAGCGCGCGGCACTGTCTCTCTAGTCTTGTATCTCAGCTTCCACGCTATCAGGCACAGCGGTGTAGCGGCTTCCTTCACATTTCGCTGCGTTGTCTCACTCACTGATGCACAGTTCCGCACACAATATGAGAGGGAAAAAATAATAAATCCCACCGAGCAGTGTGAGCAACTCTGACACAGCGTGTCCTGGCAAAGCACGCTCTCAGATCAGAAAGTGTGCTGCATGTGCAGAGGTTGCCGAAGGGCTAAAGTAGGCCAATCATGCCAGCCTACAGCTGTGACAGGGCATGAGATAAAACGACTGAGTAGACAAGGAACTAAACTATCCTGAACTATGGGTAATGTAGTTTGATGGTTTGGGAGCAGGGCTGGTAACTCAGGATGTAGGTTGAACTCCTTGTAACCAAAATAAGTAGTTCTTTTTTGTCTGGTGCAGACAGAAAAAAAACTACAATTTTCATTATTTTTGCTTTTCTTCAATGATATTTTTCCTTCTGACATTGTTCTGTGTTATGTCATGTTAATCTATTATACACTGAGGATTGAGTCTCTTCTCCCTTCCTCAGTTTAATCTTTGCCCTCTGCGGGCCATGCTAATGAAAGTGAGATCAAATGCACTTAATGCACATGTACTTAGTGTCACTTAGCATGGCTTAACCTCGCTGAGCACATTTAATAATCTGCAAGTTTCTGATTTCAGAGCCATAACTCAGCCTCATTAGGCCTGGCCAGTGGACGCGTGGCTGTTATTATTGAATATCGCTAATAGAAATCATCTCTACAGGTGTGAATTTGTAAAGTCATATGCACAGACACACACACACACACACACACACACACACACACACACACACAGAACACACACACACACACACACACACACACACACACACACACACACACACACACACACACACACACACACACACACACACACAGACACTACTCAGTCCCTCTTTCTCTCTGTCTCTCCCGCTCTCTCCCCCACCCCTACTTCTCCCTGTTTCAGTCCCTCTGTCTCTCTCTCTCTTCCTCTTTCTCTCTCTCTCCCCCGTTAGTCTCTCTCTTCCTCTCTCTGTCAGTCTCTCTCTCTTTCCCTCTCTGTGTCCCTCTCTCTGTCTCTCTCTTTCCCCCTCTTTGTCTCTCTCTGTCAGTCTCTCTCTCTTTCCCTCTCTCAGTCTCTCTCTATTTCCCTCTCTCTGTCTCCCGCTCTCTCTCCCCCACCACTCCTTCTCCCTGTTTCAGTCTCTCTCTCTCTTCCTTTCTCTCTCTCTCCCCCATCAGTCTCTCTCTCCCTCTCTCTGTCAGTCTCTCTCTCTATCCCTCTCTCTCCCTCGCTCTCTCTATCAGTCTCTCTCTCTTTCTCTCTCTCTCCCCCTGTCAGTCTCTCTCTCTCTCTCTCTGTCTCTCCCTCTCTCTGTCTCGCTCTCAGTACTGCCAGAGACAGCACAGCAGTGCAGACAGCCCCACCCCCGCTGAGCCACTCCACTGACCTGGAGAGAGGCGACTGCTCTGTTTGTAGGTGTGTCTGAGAGTCTGTGTGTGCTTCAGTATGGTTCTGTGTGTGTGTGTGTGTGTGTGTGTGTGCGCTGTGTGTGCTGTTAGTGTGTTTTAGCGTGTTTCCGTGAGAATCTGTGAGTCCGTGTATGTGTTCACATCTTTGCATGTGCATGTGTGTGTGAACTTGTGTGTGTGTGTGTGTGTTTGTGTGTGACTGAGTGTGTGTGTTTCTCCACACAATATACAGTGTAAATACATGTTAGCATGTTAGCGGGCTCTGTTTGTGTATGTGTGTTCTTGAGTTTGAGCCAAGCAGTGAGTGAAATATTAAACTTTCCGTTGGGGTTGACACGGTGATAATTACACTTTATGGGGCTGCATCTGTGCTGAATTACTTTATGGTGTGAGGATGGGGTGAACAGTGGCACTGGCAGAGTGTGTGTGTGTGTGTGTGTGTGTGTGTGTGTGTGTGTGTGAGAGAGAGAGAGGCTGTAACTTCACCCTGAGAATGACTGTCTACCTCAGGTGGGAAATATCCAAGGGTATCCAAATGTTTTTACTGACCATTTATAGTCTGTATTTGTAGCTTTGATTATACGCACCACAACCTGACACATGTTAACTTGGATTCTTCTGGATATCTGTGTATGGAGATTTCTGATGTCTGGCTGTCTGTGTGGCACATGAAGTAATACTGCAATACTATTGGAATAGATTTATGGAGACATGGAAATTCTGGACTTAAGATTCTCCATACCTGAAAATAAGGGTATTTACATACCCTTATCTTGCAAAATGGTTAAAAACCAGCTGTAAACAAATACACATTCAGTATACATTTTTATATTTATGCTATCATGCCAGATAGCGTAGGGAAACTTAGATGCAAATGATTTACAAGAAATGCCCCAATGAATATACATATTAAAAAAATGGGTCAGAACTGAGCCACATTTGCTGGGTGGACATTTTATGGAAAAATGGCTGAAAACTGCTCGAACATTGCAACATGACACGTTTATAGATATTAATACTCTGCACGAATGGCGAAAATAGACACAGATGAAGTTTCACTTCATGCCGTCTCACAGCAGGTTTAATCAGCTGTTTTACTTTACAGTGCTACAGGCCTTGACCTAAAATGTAATCTCCCTAATCCTTTTTACTTTTTTTTTTAACCTTGATTTTTTTCCCGTTTTTCCCAAGCTGAACTTCTTCAACCAAACTAGTCGACCTCACCGCAGCACCCACTCTGACGGCTTTGGGAGGGCAGGTTGAGCATGTGACTCCTCCGATTCACGTGACGACAATCTCGCTTCTGTTCACGTTGCAGCAGCCCCACTAATTGCACACTGCCCACGACGCAGTCGGCGTGCCGTCGGTTCCTGCCGCCACAGGCGCCCAGCATGACAGAGGGGGCGCTATGGCGATGAGACCGATGCACTTCAGCCAGCTTACCCTGTATCGAATCCCAGGCGAGGCTGGCCTCCTGTTTCCTCGCCAGGGGAGACCATGATGTAACGACGCTGCAGTGATGATCCTGGATAAACACAACTACTCTTAGATACTTTCTGAATGCAGATTTTTCTCCTTGCAAAGATGGGAGGCTCTGTACCAATTTAGCGACATCCATCACTTTACCATTGTCTGATGTTGCGGGACCAGTCCGTGTTTATTCTGCGCCGTCTCCTTTATGAGCGGAATAGCTGCGGCCTCGTTTGAGTTTATCTGCCTCAAGATTTCCAGATTCACGGTTTAAAGTTTATTGTTCTTCCGAGAAGGATTTATGTCTCCACAGCTCAGCATAAACAAAACGCATAAATGCACTCTGCCTTGTATATTCACAATATACAATCTGTCATCCTGACTGCAATAACACACCGGCTAAAACCATGCATTTTGTTTATGAACATGAGGCTGTTTGAGTTGTGGCTTAAGTTGTTTTATTGGTACTGGATGAGGTCACTGCTCCAGATTCATCCCTCCTGTCATGTTCGCTCTATTCTCTCATTGTCAATGTACACACACAGTAAAATGTAAAATGTTAATTTATCTTTAACAGACGTTATGAGTCCAACAGAAATCTCATGTGGTCTATCAGAGTAAAATCCTCTCAGAGATGATTGAACAGTGAACGTTTTACAGTTTACTAACTCTGTCTTATTTGCATGCTGCGCATGTTAACCTCTGTGTGAGTGTTTGCACATGTCAACACAGTCATCATGGATTTAAGCTGTTTGCTGTGCCTCTTTTACTCAGATTCTGGAATGGAGCTGGCAGCCCCCCCCGCGTCCCACTTCTCAGATGCCAGCTGAAACAGCAAGCTTAATCAGGGGCAATATTCCCTGGCAAGGGGCTATATAAAAAGCTTTGCATTAATTTTTTACCAGTGAAAAACTAGAGCAGATAAATGTGAATCATTTGTAAGTATAAACGCGTCATGCATTTTTAAGGAGGCTGTAAACTGTTTTCAATGAGGATTCAGAAGGCTGCTTGCCTTTTTTTAAAAAAAAAAAAATCATTTTCCTGGAGTTTTTAAAGTGCGATAGCTTCTTTTGGCATCTGCCGCTAAGCACTAAGACTGAGAAATGCAGATGCAATCAGCACCCCAAGGTTCTCTTCTGAATGAAGGATTTTCTGAGTGGGTTATTGGCTAATTTTAAAACTTTAAACACTGAAATGCAGATGCACTCAGAACAGAAGGTGCCAACACAAGTACAGTCAGGTGCAGCACAGTCATTTGTGGCCAGTTCTTCATGTATAATAAAACAGTACTGCCAGTCTAGTTGCTAAAAAAAAAAAGATAAACAGGTGTCCCTGAGAAAGTACACTTCAGTATTATAGAATTTATATTAATGAGTATTCTTGTGATGAAATTTTTTTTTCCTCCAGTCTACGGACATGCAAAAGACTGCATGCTGGTTGGTGCTCTTAGTTTTCTGAGGGGTAATTTGGTTGTCTTGGAAAAAAGTTTGACTGTTTATTACAGATGAGCCACCAAGAAATGTTCTAGTTATATGGTCTCTGTTTTGGCATAACCCCACCCAAGGAAATATTCCTTTCTAATAAACCGATGGTCAGACTCTTCTTCTCCCCAACCACAATCTTGTATTACCTGACCGCCAGATCAAAGTGGTCAATCAGATTGAATATATTTTCTTGTGGTCCTTTTCTGCAAAGCATGAAGATATGGGCAAACATTTCTTGGCCAATCAGATCCATCCTCAGAAGCATGAGTGAACCAATGGGATTGCAGCAGCCAATGCCTAAAAATAAATGCACATTTTCCAGTGAGAAAGCGTCTGGTGTCGAGACTGTGGCATATGTAAGTCAAACCCAGGGCTGACCTGCCCAGCGAATGAGGACCAGATGCTGAATGGAATTATACAAAAACAAACAAACAAACAAACAAACAAACAAACAAGGTCAACGCTCAATAAAAGAGATGATCCTAAAACAGTTTTTTAATATCCCATTAGCATGTCCATTTGGGGAACAGAGCGACAGAAGGCTGGCTGTGCCTAACAATGTGCATTTTATTTTTATTAGTTTTGCGGGAAAAGCCAGTTCTCTATTACGAGTAAGGCCAGGAAGGCTTACAGGGGGGTCCAATGTAAATATGACTTACAGGAAAAACTCCTCGACTCTGCAGCTATTATGTTGTTAAGATTTTAGGAGGGTTTATTCTCACAAATCACCAGAAAACTATGAGCCACTTCTTAAAAATGCATGTGTGTAATGTGAGTGTGTGTGTGTCTGTGTGTGTTTAGGTGTATTTGTGTTTGCATGTGTGTGTGTGTTTGTATGTGTGTGTGTTTAGGTGCATGTGTGTGTGAGTGTGTGTGAGTGTTTAGGTGTGTGTGTGTGTGTGTGTTTAGGTGTATGTGTGTTTGTGTGTGTGTGTGGGGGGGTAATTTGGTTCAAACACTTGAAGTGGTGTGTCTGTTTGCGCAAAACAACTGAAAAAAGCACATTTTGACTGACAAAAGCCTTCAGTCGTGTTTTACACTAGATTAAAATCAAAATGAGTCCTTCAACACTTGAATATGTAAAAAGCGAAACAAATAATGGATTACTAAAATACATATATGCGTAATACATTTTACACTGATTACTAGTACATTAGAACTACTTCAGGCTTTGATATATCTGCCTCTGCATTATTTTCTCACGTCTTATTCTGAGGACATATTATAATAACTTATTACTATAATAACATAATATAGTAAGTATACACATGGTAAAAATCACAGTCTAGTCATCCTGGAACTCTTTAAGCTGACATATCACATTCTGTAGTTTGAAATAAGTCTTGCGCAATGATTGAACATTTAATTTACAGGAAAACTATTGATATTTTGGCTGACTGTCACATTTTTCTGACTTCCTGTCATGATTTCCAGAGTACTGTGATGTGTGTTATTGCACATTTACAGTGTTTTGGCAGATCGCAGGTTTGCAAAACGAGAAAGCAGAAGTGTGTGTTTAAAATCTGAAAAATAGGATATTTAATCTCAGAGGCGTTGGCGGCACGTGGACTTCAATAACAGTGGGGGGGTTGACGTCACAGCCACAACAAATTTTATCTCAGCGGCTAGTGCATCCGACCCCTCGACCCGGCACTTCAGGTTCAAGTCCCGATGCAGACGGAGCATAAGCACAACAGCTTTATGGGCGAAGGCTGGGTTACAGGGTGATCCAGAAAAAGTGTGGGGGACACCCGTAGTCTTAGCCATGTGGCTAATGAAGTCACTCAGCATTATTGAAGGGAATACTCCAATCAAGGGCCATTACTTGTCTGACTAATTTTTCCAACTGTTCTGCTGTTCATCTCTCTCTGCTTCCATTTTTGGATTAATTTTTTATAGAAATCAAGTAAAACTGGCTAGAAAAGTTTGGCCCGCTAATTGTAGATCACATTTCATGCTGACAGAAGGCTTGAAATATCAGGCAGGTGTGTTTCAATAGACTGCAAATACCGTATCAGACACTTGCCTGTTGAAATTTGCTTTGTCTTATATGAATATAATCCAGTGTAAGTGCTGCTTTCACAGCCTTAACAGATACATTAATGTCTGTTGATACTGAATGACCTCTTCAGGCATAACCTTGGTTATGAAACGGAAAGAAAGAAACGAAAAGCGGGCTACTTGTTTTGATACAGCAGGTTGGGAATTGTCAGGTTTGATGACTGGTGTCACTCAAACCTGCTGTCACTCAAAATGTCATTCACCTCCATGTACTGTACCCCAAATTCTCTGCACCTGCCCCCCAAATAGCAGGCCCTATTAAACTGATGATTCCATTTTCTAATTGTTCCGTACGGCATAGAAGAGGTCACATTCATCGACTAAATTACAGACTGACTTGAATCAGTGAAGTCCTGATTAGAGAAGGTGTAGAAACCAGGCCACTGAAATCAAACAATTCGCTAGATAATGAAGAATTTGTGAGAAGAGAAAATGGCCCAAACCTGCATCATGTTAAGGAAAAATACTAAATGTTTAAAGAAAAAAATAAATACCAGGCCTTCATCAGCCTTACTTTTTCAAGACATCGGCTGTAACACAAACCAGCCCAACACAGGGTTTCCCCCCAGATCCATGTCTGAAATCCACTGCTTCACAGAACTTAACTGGCAGCTATTAGCTTACATACTTTGGTTGCTCCTGTACCACTAAATTATCTGCTTTCTTGTAAGTACAATGTAATTCTAAATGAATCATTTTTACTCAATTATTTGCCTTCCTTGATAGATTAATTGAGTTTCCAGCTGAAACTTTTCTCTGAAACTGTTGTCGCAATTCTGGTTTCTCCAGGATTACACTTCCATCCTCTTGGGTTTTTCTTGCCCTTTGTCCCTGCTCTTGTGCTTGTCATCGTTTTGTATGTCGCTCTGGATAACAGCATCAGCTAAAATGCCAGTAAAGTAATATACCGTAAAGAAGGAGTGTTCAGAATCAACACTGTTCACAGGACCAGCTCTTCAACAAGCTTTTCTGAGTGTAGTACACCGCCATACTGGACTAGATAACAATATGCCAATCTTGGGAGGCATTTTTCAGGGAATTATTTGAGATCATTAGTATAGATAGTCATTTTTTTACTACATTTGGGATGCATTTGCAAGCACTGTTTAAGCTTCCTCTAACAAATCGAATAAGTACGGTGTCAGCAATAGGCCAAAATGCACAAAATAAATTAAATGAAACAAATGTGTTTAGAGGTGGGTTTTAATGTGAGTAATGAGACTGTCCATTGGGGGCGCTGCTGAGCTCATGGGAGAGTCACCATGCACGTTTGGCTTGTTTGCTAATTAACTGTAAATGTAGCATTGGAGTTATGTGTTTAAATAGTTGTGTTGATTGAGCATTTCCAGTTCAATAGGAAGCAGGGAAGGAGGGAAGTCCCTCACAGCTGGTCCGTAAGGAGCAGGGTCAGAAAGATCACATGCTAACCACCGGCTGGCCTCAGGCTAAGGAGGGTTTTTTTTTTTTTTTTTTTTTTCTGGCTGCGTTAAAATAAGTCTTTATTGCTTGGGAACATGAGGAGTGGGATAGCTGTCTCAGCTCAGAATGAAGGAGAGGAGGGACTTACACTCATGCATTTTAACACTCACATACAAACACACACACACACACACACACACACACACACACACACACACACACACACACACACACACACACACACACACACACACACACACACACACAACACACACACACACACACACACACACACAAACACACACACACACACACACAAACAGGCATGCACACACACACATAAACACACACACACACAGAAACACAGAAACAAACATACACACACATGCACACACATGCACACACACACACATAAACACAAACAGGCATGCACACACACACACACACAAACAGGCATGCACACACATAAACACGCACACACATAGAAACACACACACACACAGACACACACACAAACAGGGAACGAATGGAAGAGAAATGGAAATGGAGGAATTTCCAAAGTGTGAGAATCACGTAAAAACAGAACTCTCTCTTTTTCACGGAAAGTTCCACGGGGCATGGAATCCTCAACACACACATGTGTTTCCTGCTTCTTCTCTGTCACTAAACCCACCCCAGCCTACCACCCCCCCCCACCCCAAACCCCGTCAGACATCCTGTGTGCCGTCAAACTCCCCCCCACCCCCTTCTGTGGCCCCGCTGGGGGGTTTGGGTAGGGGCGACAGGGGGGGCACTAATCTCTGTTTTTGTTGCTGTCTGTCCCCCTGAATGCAGACTCTAATCCCGCCTCACATCCTTACGGGATGATGTCATGGGCTGTAGCAAGCGCTGACCTCTGATGACATAATGACCCTGAAACCCCCCTTACCCCCAAAAAAAAAAGGAAAAATATCAGGATGCATTTTAGCCACTCGCTTCAGCCCTGTGTCCATGGTATCCCCCCCCACACACACACAAAAACACCATCACTTTCCCACCTCTTTCCTGTTTGTGTTAGCTGAAGAGGAGAGGAAAGGAGGAGAGACACAGGACCCCCTCCCCCCCACACACACACACACAAACAGACATGTGGTCATGTGATCAGGGTCGCCCACAAGGGCACTTCCTACTTAGCAAAAATACAACCAACAAAACTCCGTCACGAATTTATCAACTCAATGAATCATTGTAGACCTTTATTATCCAACTAACGTTTCAGTCTCATGTTCTGTCTCAAAGTTTGTCATGTTTTCCCATGTTGTTATTTTGTTATTTCTGCTGGTATGTGTAAATATTTATGCTCACCGAAATAAGTGGTCAGGTGACACAGTCTACTGCACGTCCTACTTTATTCGATACCACTATTCCCTGACCCCTCCCTGACCCCACCCCGGCGGGCACCATGTCACATGACCCAGGTCTGCCGACGGCGGGAAATGGACCCGGTCTCACGGCAGACCGGCCCCTGCTATCTCCACTACCGCAGCAATTTTTCCAATTAAGATTAGACCCCCACCCCCTGCCTACCCCAGCCCCCCACGCCCGCTGACGGACAGAAGCCGAGGCTTGCCTTTTAAGCAGAGAGCCCAGGGTGTGATCAATTATAAAGATTAGGGATGAGGCTGATAAATGGAGGAAGACAGCGAGCGGTGTGAGGGATGCAGCAATCGCGCGCGGAACACGGTTACAGATTCCCACTGTGTCCGTCGTGTGGCTCCACACCGGTGCCCTCCAGGGCCCGGCCAAAGCATTGTCATCTCTTACGGATCTTGAGGTAAGAGGTTCTTGTTTTTTTATTATTATTATTATTTTGCCCATTCCTGTCATTGTTTCCCTTTACATAACCTGTTCCATTGCCTTTTTAAGAGCCCTGTAAAGGCATTACATATTAGTCATTTAGCTGATGTTTTTATCCAAAGTGACTTACAGTTGATTAGGCTAACCAAGGGGTGTGGGGTTAAGGGCCTTGCTCAAGGGCCCAACAGCAATGGTGTGCTTTCTGTGGCTGGACTGGGGCTTGAGCTGCCAACCTCAGGGGTCCCAGTCATGTACCTTAGCCACTAGACCAGTGGTCCCCAAACTTTTTTGCACCACGGAGGCTGCCCCATAAAATAATATTTCAATTGGCATGAAGGCTGTATTTATCAGTGAATTTACCATTAGCATTTCATAACATTTACAGATATGCAGAACGATCTCCATTTCCATAATCAAACTGGGTATTACACTTGAATTACGTATTTTGCACAAAGACACAGATAAAGGTCAAAGGTCAATAGCATTTTTTTCAAAATAAAATACCTTAGAGCAGGGATGACAGAGTCCCACAGAGACTAAAGGCAAAGGCTGAATGAAAACCAAAGATTCAGCTAAAGAAAACCTGTCAATTAAAGATTCCTTGTCAATTACCTTGTCAAGGAAACTAAACGTACACATTCTGTAATCCTGACCTCTTTTCTTGAGACGCAGAATTTTTGGGGAACTCACGTGTGGGTGCAACACTTCCAGACTGTAGCCATGAGAAGCTAAACCGTACGTTCTGTCTTGAATGTGCCAGCGTTTGTGGTAAACGTGCCTTGCTTATAATTACGATTTAATTGTTTTGATAATGTTTTTGTTTATTGGCTTTTATGTTGACGGCGAGCTGCGGAAATTAATTTCCTCTTGCGAGATCGATAAATCTGAAACTGAATTATCTTATTAAGTAGCTCGGCTATTGAGACGTCTCGTCTGAAAACAGATTGTGGTGCACCTGTTCTATTCTGCCCGGTGCCAACACATCCACCCTCCCTCCCCCACCCCACGGCCTCAACCCCTACCCAAAAAAAACCTCTGGCAGCTCTTCATCCCGTCTGTGCCCCCCCCATCCGCCCCCCCCCAAACCCTGCAGGCTTTTCTCTCCCTTCTTTTTTCCTTCATCCTCCACCTCTCCCTCCCTCCCCTGTCTGCCTGAGTATCCTTAGGCCCACGAGAGACAAAGCTGTAAAACTCAAAAACATGAATCCTGCTTCAGAAAAACAGAAGAGAAAGACTGATGACAATACGCCCTCCCCCTAAAAACATCCACAGCAGATTCTGTTCAGCCAAAAATGTCTTTCAATATGTTGTTCACTCGTTTTTCCCTCTCATTTTAAAAAGACAGAAAGTAGCTTTTTTTTTGCTCTTCTTATGATTAGATGTTGAGGGAAAATTGAAAATATTGACACTTACCGAAATGTTTGCGTTGATTAAAAAGCAAGTTTAAGTCAAATAAATCAAGGCTACATTCAGCTTAGTTAAATTCAGTGTGGTTTGTTCAGTGTTTTTAACAAGGACAGTGTCATAAAGCAGCTTTGCATAAATCCCAGACCTGGGACCATCCCCAGAGCAAGCCTAGGGTGACTTCGGCAAGGAAAACTCCCTGGCTAAAAGAAAAAAAAACCTTGAACCCAGATCAGAGAGAGAGCCTATCTGTGTCTTTCCACCACCAGATAGTCCTAATGAACCAAAGAGGGTAGTGTAGCAATGCTATCTGTGGGGTTAGTAGAGGCTGGAAGGCAGATATAGGCTCTGGCATTGACAGCCAGGAGAGCTGAGTCAGGGAGACCTAGTCAAGGTGCTTGATCAAATGCTTGGAGCTACAGCTCCAGGTGAGAGCCCAGAGCAGGGACAGGAGAGAGACAGAATCAGTGGAATATAAACTGCAACACTTAAACATAAACAATGCATCATGAAGCCTACATAACAGTGTTATAAACATGACACAACACCATCCATAACCTGTAATGATCGGGATTATGATAAAGAACATAGAGCTATCATCATCAATAAACATTCGCATATAAATCAGAATAATTGTGCTTGTGTTGCAAGTTTAGGATGTGATGTAGCTGTTGTGTTTCTGTTTTCCATAACAAATATTGATGCATGCATTATGACAGTGTTATGACAGCTGTCATTAACTTTCAAGACACTGTCATGACAGGTTATTGCAGGTGTTATATCATGTTATGATAGCATTATGTCGGCTTTATGATATACAGTTCAGGTTTTACTGGGATGATCTTAACCCAGGTCAGCATCATAGCTCAGTGTCCAGGTGATATCACACAGCTGGACTCTCTGTCACTGGTCAGCCCTGTGTTAACCGTCTTTCCACTGCCACTATTGTCCTCTGTTCTGCTTCCTGTGTCCTACTTACTGCTTCCTGTGTCCTGGTACCAGTGTTCCACTTCCCGCTTCCTTTGTCCCACTTCCTGCTTCCTACTTTCTGTGTCCTACTTCCTGCATGTTACATCCTGCCTTCTCGTTGCTCTATGGTATCTCATACATTCTATGGTGCACAGAAGGTTCTCTATAGAAATGAAACCCCTCCCACTGGCTACATAAAGACAAACACTAAAAAGAAAATCTAGTGTTCCTTCACTCTGATGCCTAATTAAATTAGAGGTTAAGATGTGGGTTTGGTGAGTGTTTCTGAGCACAGCTGAACTGATTTGATGTGTTTATTTGTTTTTGTCAGCAAGTTTTTGTTTAAGTGGTGTGGTGGAAATCGGAAAGGGGGGGATAACATAAATAAACCTCAGCTCCCATTTTGGGAATCCTGAGGGCAGAGGACCTCACATTCCTCATGTTTTCATCACTATCCCACCCACCATTTGACACACCCCCCCTCCCCCAAATAAAAAAAAAACTTTGAAATCCACATTAAATGTTTCTCCCCCTCCTCAGCTGCTCTTAGCTAAAACATTAATGCATCGCAGTCATAATGAAAAGCACTAAGTGCTCAACTGACCTAGTAAAGTATAATATGGGAATAATAAAGTCATTAGTGTGATATTAGTGAGACATTATCAAACAGTAATATGGAGCTGTAATGAGCGGTGCTTCATTTGTGCTACAGCAAGCCGGAGGTCCACTCTGGAACCTCGGAATGGAACTTTTGATTTTCCACGGCAATGTGAGCAATTAAAATAATAAATGCATCATCTTCTTGTGTAGATGAATTTATCTTTATATGCTTTTCACCCTTTTTTTTAAGAATCATATTCAGAAAAGGCTCATCAGAAAATAAATAAATGAATAAATTCATAAATAATTACATGCGCACTGTGAAACAGTACTGAAACAGGATAAGCCTGAAAGCTTTCAGTTAATTTGCTTTGCTTTGTTTTTAAATTGCAATCTGTGCCTTAGTATAAATATGTTATTGTTACATTTTTAATTATGATTTAATCACAGATACTTGCTTTTGATCTGTTTTTAAAAGCCTGGAGGGGTTTCATCGCACCTGGATAACTCTGTTTAGTAAGCAGCTTTTTGACTGGACAGGCCCTGCTCCTCGGGCCGCTCTCTGAGACTCAGCTGACAGGGTGGGATTCAGCTACTGCTTCTCAGACTCAGAAAAACCTGAGTATGTATTTACAGTCAAGGCAGCTGCGCTCCCACCAGCTACCACAACAACCAGACTGCAGACTGCAGTGCACCTGTGAGTGTGTGTGTTTGTGTGTGTCATTGTGTGTGTGAGTGACTGTGTGTGGGTCTGTGTGTGTTTTAGTGTGTGGCTGCATGTGTGCATGTTTGTGTACCGGTATTCTTAGTTTGTGTGTGTGTGTGTGTGTGCATGTCTGTTTTTTTGATTGCTTGTGTGTTTTTTTAAGTTTTTGTCTATGTGTGTGTGTGTGTGTGAGAGAGTGTGTGTGTGTGTGTGTGTGTGTGTGTGTGTGTGTGTGTGTGTGTGTGTGTGTGTGTTATATAAAGTTTTATTTGGTTTTGTTTTGTGTCCCATGCTCTCAGGACTTGTCAGCAGCAGAACAGACTCTTCTCGTCAGACCTGGGCTCTGGTATGTCCCCTGCTGACTCATAGACCATGACAACAGTTGTGAATTTTGATGAGTTTCTCCTCTTTCACTGTTGTGGTAGTCAGTAAAACACAGCATTGGGCCAACTATGGACTTTTGGCTTTCTTTTGGGTGGTGGAAGGGTGGGGGGGGGGGGTGGAGGTTAGGGGGTGATGTAAGGGTTACACATCTTGCCCGGCAAACTGATTTCTTTCCTCAGACAGAAGTTTCCTGACTTCCCCTGCAGTCGACTCAGGTGGCCTTGCACAACATAGCCCGGGTGGCCGCTGAACTCGCGTTTCCTACTGTTTCCTTAATTGAGATTTTCTGCCGTTGCCTGTAACTCATGCTATTTTAGTCCAGTCAGTGGTCTCCGGTTTAAAATAACATCTCTTGTTGGTCTGGGTGAGTGGGGGGGGGGGGAATTTAGAATAACAGCTTTAGCTGTTGTTGGTTGGGGGGGGTGTTCGCTGTTTTGACCAGTGGATCTCCACAGGGTTACAAGGATTACCGCTTTCACACTGTAATCTTTTTCTCCATAAAGGATTCATCTGAAGCATGAAAAAATGCATTCGACATGACTATTAATCTTAGTTCCAAAACAAAACAAAATAAGGAAAAAATAGCATCGATTGCACAGTCAAAACATTGAATTACTTGCTAGCACTATTGTATTATTCATTTTGATTTAATACAAATTACACTTTACTGAACCCCTCCGGCCCTTTCCTTTGCTTTTTTGTGTTTTCTCTTTTCATTGTTTTTGTTACTGTTCTGGTTGTGCTTCTGTTTCTTGTATGTGTATATCTAAAACTTGTTTTTAAAAAAGTGTTCATAAATGGATAAATAAATAAATGAATTTTTTAATCGAGGGAATTTCAAAGCAGGCAACAAAGTTAAATATAGATCTAAATGAAAGTTGTTGTTTAGAGCTTCTTATGTAAGCAGCACGAATACAGTACATCATCTACATCTCATGCAGTTCTATTGGTCAGCCAACCTTGAATGCCTTTCACCTATCCAGCAGAGACCATCCCAAATGAACCTAATAATACTGTTTCATTCATCTACTGCTTTTCAAACACAGTCAACCATCTCATATAACAGTGTACATCATGTAGACACAATTAAAAACAGAGTAAGTAAGTAGTGGTGGTGGAGTCGTAGATCATGTCGTCATTATTATGGGATGTATGAAATACGGTTCACCTCCATTCAGCTCCACCCTGCTGTCAATCATTGACTTGTCTGAACCAATCAAAAAGATTTTCCCCCACACAGCCATTGTGGTCATTGGTGTCCAATACAGTGTACATTTTAAAACACGCAAACATACACAGATATATTGTATTCTGTCACGCTGGTGTTTTTGAGCTTGTGTTTTGTGGGTTTGTAAGCGGAAAGTTAGTCAGAGGTGATGTTTCTCATGTGAAGGGGTGTTAAATGAGGATCTGAAACCATGGCAGCGACCAAAAAAAAAACTATTAACCAAATATGTGGGAAGATTTGATAAGAACTCTCCCCACGCAGTCATGGCCTTTATTTATTGTTCTAAATTAGTTCTTTCATAAGTCATAAGCAAAGCAAAACATTTCAGGAAATCAATGTTCAAGGGACACATCCAGAAAACTTAAGAAATTGACAAATATTGGGAATGTTTATCCTGAACTTTACTGGAATGTTCTGGAAACCAAATATTGATGGCCTGGGATCATGCTCATTTTAGCTACACAGCATCCTGAATCTTTGCAGTGTATTACACACAGACACACACACAAACACACACATACATGCACGCACGCACACACACAAAAACACACACATGCACGCACGCACGCACGCACGCACACACACATACAAACACACACATACATGCACGCACGCACGCACACAAAAACACACACATGTACGCACGCACGCACGCACACACACATACAAACACACACATACATGCACGCACGCACGCACACAAAAACACACACATGTACGCACGCACGCACACACACATACAAACACACACGGATAAGAATGTAGATGTCCGCTATCACTCGGTTAGCCCTCTGCTGCCCCAGCTGTCACAGGCCAGCTCCCCCACACACCGACACGGCCGGGCAGAACCCCACCTCCCCCCTCAACAGAACCATCTATGGGCAACACCGATGGTGTTGAGGAATCCACCCCTCAGACCCCGGACCCTCCCTCCCTGTTGCCCCGGGCAACGGTACGCTCAGGTTTATTATTGTTTATTGTTTTATTGTTATCGTTGAGAATTCTATATCCATGGGAAGCCGAGGACCGGACATTTGTAAATCAACATGCGGCAGAGACGTTGTTTAAATAGTTTCCGTAGTGTTTATGTGCAGTTAATCCCCTTCGCCCAGTGTTTTAGCCATCCTTCGTACCTTGCATAGAGCAACGGCAAACTATGAGGGTGCAGAAACTTGTTTTCAAATGCAAATGTATGGATCGCTGCTCTGGATGCATTGAATCAAATGCAAACACAAAAAAACAAAAACAAATGCATTTGCAAATGTGAGTACTCAGTGCCTCATGTCAACTTTATTATGACAGCTTGCTGCATTCCTGAGCTAGTGAATGTGTCCTTCAATGAATCCAAAACAATACATTCCAGGAAAGGTTAAAGAGAGCTTTTGGAGAATGAATAAACAAAACAAAACAAAACAATAATCTGTGCTGTTAATGTGCTGGTGAAGATTTATTTGTTCATTAATTCCTTGGGGAGAGGAGACTAAACATTGTGATAAGGAGATTTACAGCTTGGAGACAGTTTCACGCGGAATGATGTGCAGACTCACAGTTGTTCTGTGGATTTTTTTGGGGGCGGGGGGTTAACCTTGTCACCTTGTCAGTCACTATTTCTATTTCAGCATGGTCTTTATGAGAATATTTGGTCAAATTGGATGCAAGGGGGAGTTCAAAAAAGCTTATAAAGTAACACACAGAGTGGAAGAGCAACCTGGTAGATGAAGAAAAAAATTAATTGATGTTATGAAAATTCATGTAAAAATCTGTGGGTGTACTTCAAACAAACAGGGGCATGTATTGGCTTATCTGCTGAAGGTGCAGTGCATTTTGACGTAAGCCCTCTCCCTGGCAGGGAAAATAACAAAGTGCTTGTGATCTAAAGATAGTGGAAACTCAAGCGGGTCATGTGATTTAAAAACAGGAAGCTGCGTTAAAGGGGATGACACAGGTGGTCATTTTGGTGGAGAGAATTTCCAGCTGAGAAAGTTCTGGAAAGGACAGCTGAGTGACTTTATTTGAGTATGTACACACTGAGGATCAGCATTTGTAGCCATATTATATATTATTATATTTCTGTTTACTTTGTAGTGTAAATATGTTTATGTTTATATCATATTATTTTCTGTTGTTAATCATATGCCCCCTACAGGTGAAGAGGGGGTATAAAGGTGTGTGCTGCCCAGACCTCAGATGACTGCTGGTTTGAGTGCACAAAAGTGTTGACTGTGTGTTCGTGTGGACCGTGGGAATTTGTGTGCATGTGTTCGTGCGTTCATAATTGCATAGGAGTTTTACTGAAAGGACAGGAAACCCTGTAAATTTAGAATGTAATAATCTTTTGTTTGTTAGTTTTTTCAGTTAAGTATTTAGTCATTTTTATGTTCTCCAATAAATCATTTTTCCCCCGACAAACGTGTTTGGAAATTTCGTTTAGACACACGCGTCAGAAACCAGTGTAATCAACCAGTTGCTCCAACAATGGCTAAGGAACATTGGGGAAAAGAAAGGAACATTTTAGCCACTATGAAAGTCAAAACTTTTTTGTGGATTACCTGAAGCATTGGACCGTATTTGGATTGTTTGAAGAGCGTGTGTCATCAAACCCTAAAAATGTCCCCTAAACAAACCTTTAGCTAAACAGCAGGGAAAGCCCTTAGCATGGCTCTTTGGGTGATAAGGTTGTGTTGTGGAAATTTAATGAGGAAAAAGTTACTTGATAAAGCACATTACAATAGCAAATTCTAAGTTAGAGGAAAAAAAAGTTGAACAGGAGAATAAAAATTCTGCCTTGACATCATTTGCACAGATGAGCAGGGGCTCTTTTCACTTACTGTAAACAAGTGGAGCTGCTGTATGTTTCTGGTCCCTGACTGAGTTGATCCAATCACTGAGTGCGACAGTGGAGAGTGAAACATTCCGAGTGGTTCAAAGAGCTCAATGATTGGCAGCTTATTGTGACTCCACCCATTACAGGATTCAATGAACGTCATTATGGTGTCACAAATATAATGTACCAGATGTGTAATTATTATTATGTGGAATAATTCATGAAATCACAATGAATCTCCTGCCATCCAGGAGATCTAAAACCCTGAAATGAGCATGAGCAAAAGAAAGGGAGATGGAACGACGGAGATGGCTGGGAATTAAAACTTGAGGCTTTGTCTGTGTGTGATTATAAAAGGTGTTATGTAACTCTCCTGTGTGTTCACATGAAGAGAGAGAGCTGTTTGATCACTTACAGTGTGTGTGTGTGTGTCCGTTTTTTATTTATTTTTTAATTACCTAATGTGTGTGTGTGTGTGACTGTGTGTGTGTGTGTCTGTGTGTGCGTGTGTGTGTGTAAGTGTGTGTATGTGTGTGTGTGTGTGTGTGTGTTGTGTGTGTGTGTGTGTGTGTGTGCATGTGTGTGTGTGTGTGTGTGTGTGTGTGTATGTGTGTGTGTGTGCATTTGGGTGACTGTGTGGTTTTGGCTGTGGCATTTTGATCATTGTTCAGCGTTGTCTCTTGTTGTCAGCTTGTTTCTCATGCCTGTGGCCAGTTCTGACCCGCTGGAGCGCTGTGTGAGACTGGATCAGTGGATTCCAGGGATCAGAGGAGCTTGGAGCGCATCGCTTTACAGTGCGGGGATGGATCCATACCCATCAGCCTGTGATCATCCCTCCCGCTGTCACAGATCATAACCGCGGCCGGCTCCGGGCTTCGCCAGAGGGCTGAAAACACGGCGGGCGCTCGCGGATCAGCCTGCAGACAGCTTCTCAGTTATCCATCACTCTGCCCATGATAATCTCACCTTTACGTCCGCGCAGCCTTCGGTAGAATCAGTGGTTCTCTCTGAAGTGTCATTCATCAGAACTTTGCTTCGTAGAGGCTTCACAAGCTCTTAATAACACCTTCAAAAGCACTCTATTAACATTCATAAACTGCTAAAACAATACTACAACTTCTACTACTGCTATGACCGCTAATACAAAACTAGAACAACTAATACTACTAATGCCTACTCCTACTAGTACTGCCGCTACTAATACTAATATTTATTATCATAATAAGCTTTCCATAGAGGCCTTTTCGAGCTGAATTTGCAGTTCATAGTGCTTAATACAGCCAAAACATGATACCCAAAAAATGCAAAAAATAAAAACACATAAAATAGCAGGAACAGTAGCTATCTGGTTCGGCCTGTTATGGGTATACGGTGAAGGCCCATGACAAACTGTTAATATTTAGAGATTATGAAGGGTTTCTGGATGATGATATATGAAAGCGGGTCCAATGTGTATGTGTGTTATTAATGAGTCTGTCACACATGCTGGTGCGCTCTGTGACTGAGGATACGGACTCCTTATCAAAGTTTAGTTCCCCAGCTCTGGTGTTTAAATTCCAGTGTATTCCGCTGTAGTATCCCAGATAGCAGTTTTTGGTTTACGGAACATTCCTGGAAAGTTTAGACAGACCGTCCCAGCACTTGCATTTTGAAGAGTTTCCTAGGTATCCCTTGAAAGTTTTTCTGAAACATTTTTCTGTAACATTGATAAGAGTTCTCTGAGACAATAAAATATTCCTAGACTGTTTTGCAAATGCTCTAATATTTATGATATCTCATAACTAATCCAGAATCTAAACATAATCATCCTCACCTCAATGTCTGGGAAACACTTCATGGTAGCTTGGTTGCAGGTTTTTTTGTTACCAGAGATTATAATTAACGATCTCATGCCTCTACATTTATTCTGATGTTGAGTTTTAGATGAAAGACTGCTTTGCTTTGAATGTACTTTCTTCTAATAATCTGATTAAATATAGTTATTTAATAAACATATTTCCATAAACATCTACTCCCTAAATGATTTGGGGAAACTCAGTCTAACCTCAGAATAATTATTTGGTTAATGAGATGCTCTAGGCCCCATTAAATGAACATTCTTAATCAATAAAGTCGGGTGCCTGTCTGCATGTCTAATTAATATTTTTGGAGGGTGTTCTCAAATGTATTGTAATCTTGATTCAAACAGATACAAGAACCAGCAGCCCATATAGTATCTGCAGTAAAGAGCAACAAAAAACAAGAAAATTAAATGAACCCCTTTCACCCACATCCCCGCAACTCCCCAAACGCCTAACACACCATCCCCCCCCCCCACCCCGGGTAGAAATGGTAACATGTAGTATTAGATTTTGTATTAGTATTGCTATTTCTAACATGAATGTATGTATTATTCTTGCTGTTGTTGTCACAATTATGTTTGTGTACAATCTCATTGTGAGGTATTTATTGCGTTAATATTTTGGGGTGTTACAGTACTCTGCTGAAAGATTTTGTTTGATGCCAATAGAACGAGAACTTGAGTTTGAACTTGAATTTGAAAGTAACCCCAGCAAAGCTTCGGCCTTCCTGTCCCTGCAGTTGGCAGACTCTGCCCCCCTGCATATCCCCGGATTAATGGGTGGGGCAGGCGTACCGTAGTCCAGGACTGTACATTTGCATTCAGTCCCGTTCACACCTCTTTAGTGTCACTTCCCATGATCAATACCAGCCAGTTCCAGCTGAGCTGCGACTGAGAGGCCTAGTTATGAGATGGGGGAGAATCCATACTGCTCTGTCAGGAAGCAAATCCCAGCAACCCTGCTGTACTGGAGCACATGCCTGTATTTACCCAGTTTCTCTGTCTTTTAAATTCAATTTCAGATACGCTTTAGTAGAATGACCAGAAAACATATAATATGGTTAAATAAAAAAAAAAAAATATAAAAAACAAGGAAACAATAATGTGTATAAAAACACACACACAAACACACACACACACACACACACACACACACACACACACACACACACACACACACACACACACACACAGACACACTACACACACACACATATATAGTGTATTTTGAGATTTGACCAAAGATAAAATGTATTTTAAAACCTGCTGCAGAAGGGGCAGCATGCCCTGAATCTCTCTGTCTCTGTGCTGCAGTATAGAGGTCGGCTCCCTGCCCTGGTGAACTTTTTGGATGAGTTTATGATTTATGTATTTCCTGCTTCCTGGATGAGAGAACGCTCCTGGCTGCTGCAGCAGTATGGGAATAATCTGGAGCTGGACTGGATGAGCACAGAATGTCACTCTCTCCGTCTCTGTGTGTCTCTGTCTCTCTCTTCATAGCATACTCCGATACACACACGCACACACTCACACTTCAGTTTGTTATTTATGTCCACACATTATAAACAGTTCAAAAGGACGTACGTTTCTTAGGTGCAGATGTTAAGTCTTGTTGTATAATACGTGCTACGTGCTGTATAAAAACACACACACACTCGCGCATGCGTGTACACACGCAAATATTTTCAGGGCAGTTTATAATTTTATGACTGTTCACTCAGCCTCAATGAAGTTCATTACTCTTCACTCCAGCACCACACCCCCCACCCTACCCAGGGGCTCCTGTCTGCCTCCACTAAGTTCGGAGGAGGTGACAGAGGCGCTGAGAGTAGCGCTCTCATCCAGACATCACTCAAGGACAATAAGAGGGTGAACCAATCAGCAGCCATGCAGCCACAGAGAATTTATCTGTCAACTCCCACCCGGAGCATCGACGCGGACAATCCAGACTGCTAAAAATGAACGGCAAAGTGAATTATGAAAACTTTTCAAATGCTTTGATGTTCTGATATAAATCCCTGTTGGTCCTGACACAAGAAAAACCGCAAATATTTTAGACAGAATTTGCCTTCATCATCTCTTTGAGATGGAAAAAGATGCTAAAGAACTGATGGGTTCATCCAGATGAGTCATCGACAGCCTAATTTGCATACAGTTTGCCCAAATGGTCAAATAAAGGGTTTTGTTGTACCCAAGATGTGCATCCACTTCTCCTAAGCACTGTGATTCTCCAAAAAGTCCCGAAGCTATTTCAGCAATCTAATTTTTGACTGAATAACTCCAGTATTTAAAATCCTCTGCATGTTAAAGTACAAAATGCTTAACCTGTCTAATAAGAGCATAAATTAAGGATAATGTACTCAGATCTGGATTCAAT
>CM040749.1:5218986-5226486 GCA_022829145.1 Albula goreensis
AAACATCCAGAGCCCCTCCCATTCTGTCCGGCCTCAGACCCCCCCATCCCTCAGCTGGTGTCTAAGGTGAACTCCTAATAAATCCCCCTCGGTATGTCCCTTAACGTACAGTGCACTCAGGGACAGAGGTGGAAAGCCCCAGCTTCAGAAAGTGGAAGTACTACAATACAAAACATGCACTAAACCAGCTGATTAGCCTGCTGCTACCTGGGCTAGAGAGTAGCGCTAACTGCTGTCATTGAATGGAAAACATTCATGGTAGTACTTCTACTTTCTGAAGGCAGTATTTATTTTCACCTCTTGTCAGTGGTTTAGTAATTCGGAGATCACGTTCTGGGTGCATTGATACAGCTCTCTCGTTACTGCTGACTCAGTCTGAGACACGAAACTCGGCAAGTTCCTTGTTAGCTGCCCATGGCCCTTGCTCTGCTAAAGAATCTGAGCGGCTAACTTTACACGCACATCAGTGCCCTGAATACGACCCATATCCCAAATAAGGTCTCACTCAGAATATTCCGTGCCGTGTACAAACACCTCTTATTTCCCGCTCACAAACAGCCCTGTATTTAGAACAGACATCATGAGGACTTCCTAAGAATCCTTCAAATAGCCTATGGTTTATACTTGCGTAACATCATAACCTGAACATTCAGAATATTGTCACTGACCAGTTCCACAGGCAAACACCCTGGAATTAATTGCTTACAGTGTCTCTCTCAACAAAATTCCAAACACCCTGCCCTCTTTTTTCTCAACATGTTTCTAACATTTATTTCTGAACAGTATTTGTAATTATGGTTATGTGATCCATAACCAGGGGCCACCAGACCCTATTACTGGGGCATATGCCCCGGTAATCATCTGTTGTGCCCCAGTAACTGATCATGAAAATAACTAGTTTTAAAAATGTGTCATAAATTTCAAGTGTGAGGGTGTGGGCACTGGGGGCCTGTGCCGCTGTACTGCTAAAAGTCTAGCAACATCCCTGTCCATAACCTTTAAATTATTAAAATCATATATCTTAACCTTGGATTCCTCTGGATATCATGACCAACATTTTCTTATGACCATCGATCCAATATTACGGAGATTTCTCTCTTTTTGTTTTTCTGGATTGGGGACATTTGGACATGCTTCAGACAGGCCTGTTGTTCATTTTGTGTGCTGTACATAAATTACTGTACATTTTGTGTATGGTGCATTAATTACATTGCAAATCAGATTTCTGCTCCAATCCCTGTGATATTGTATGTGAGGAAGAGACATCCGGCAAAGAAAACAACCATGTTTCATATCCAGAGGAGTGCAAAGATAATACAAGTTTGATAATTAAATCTGGATGATTGAATCTGGCTAGGTTATCACCAAAACTACAAATATGCTTCACAATTAGTCAATTTTTTTGGCAAAAACATTTTGTGAAGCTGAGCTACTCCCTAGAAACTCTTCCTTTTTATCTGGTGAATGAACTGAGCGCTTCATTCACTGTTGCCGGTCAGACGTTTACAGCTGTCTGTGTTAAACAAGAAAAAAACAACTGTAGTGAGCACCTTCACCCCCCACCCACACCCCTCCTTTCTTATCTACCTCCAGCCCTCAGAGCCTCTCTGTTGTTTTGTTTGAGAGTTCCCTATAACATGTCTCTAAATCATTGGTATAAGAGCCCGTGGCAGGATTGGTACTCTTTTGTTGGAAACATTACCCATGTGAAATTCTGATTCAAACCCCCCCATCTCCACTCTGGTCAAATCCCCTCTCCAGACTTTCTCCAGGCTTCTGAAGGAGCTGTGCGCATCTGTTCCTTTATTTCAGACACTTTACGGACTCTTTATTCCACTCTAGCGCAGACTTAAAAGCGTAGAGGCCGGCTGGCATTATTGTCAGAAGAGAAAAAAAAAAAAAATTAGTGAATTACGGCGAATGAAAGATTTTTTGCTGGACATTCCCAGCAAGCTCTAATCAAACACTTTCTGATTTCTTTCTCATTCATCTAGTACTTTCATTTTTTCCCTCTGTGGTTCCAGAGAAAATAATTATGTCAAGGTCTCACCCTAAATATTAGCTTTTTTTTGCCATAATAATGTGTAAATGCTTCATGCTAAATAGGCATTGGTTTTGAACGAACCACATTCGCATTATCTTCCATGTCAAAGTCAAACACTAAAACGAATGGCAAGGTACTTGATTACAAAGATAAATACAGACGGGAAGGCTCTGAACCCTTTCTGATTGGATGAATCTGTGTAGATTGAGAGTTCTGTGCATTGCTCATCTTTGGCTGCTGGAGTAGAAGCACAGTGCTCATTTCCTGTTACACGAACCACACAAAGCGAGTCTCTTTCAAAAACCACAGGGGATCCCCCACCTCGGACAGTATTTCCCTAAAACACTGCTTCCCCTCCCCTCCCTTTTTTCTCTCTCCTCCTCTATCTCTGTCTCACTCTTTCTGCTTCATAAGTGACTCAAACGAAACTCCTTTGAGCCCTTTCGAAAAAAACACAAACCTTACACCACCGCCAGTTCATTTGCATAACAGGTCCACTAATCCTGACTCAGAATCTTCCCCCCCACAGCCATTTTATGACATGGAAGAGGGGTTGGAATCGATCTTGATTAAAAACAAGAGAAAGAAAGAAAGAAAGAAAGAAAGAAAGAAAGAAAGAAAGAAAGAAAGAAAGAAAGAAAAAAGAAAGAAAGTCAAAGGGAATGAAATGAATAACGTAGAACTGGAAATGGTAAAAAAAAATGTAAATGTAAGAAACGATTGAGTAAGCCCAGTCTTGACAGGACTTCACACTGTGTAAATGGCCAGTGGACTTTGGTCTGTAACTGAGTGTGAGCCATCTTAATGGGCGTGATGGTAGTCTGTGGGCAGATTATAAATGGGGCAGGTATAGAGAGAACAGTGTTTACCTGCACGGTGGGCCCATTCAGCAAACGCAGGAGAGTCGTACAGGTGAGGACACTTCCCCACCGCAAACGCTCACGCAAATCATTAGGTGTTTTTTTTCAGATGCCTTTTTGAACAGACCGATTCATACATAAACACAACACAACCCCTAATGTAATGTCTGGTTTCCATTATATTATATTAAGTATACAATGTACAGGTATACATGCACAAACTCAAAAACTTACACTTGTATAAACACACACCCATGCAAATACACATAAATGCAATCACATTTGTGCATACTCATATGCGATGCATAGACAAACACATTTACACACATACAGCTTTATAAACATATAAAGTTTGTGTGTGTGTCCTGTGCGCACACAAACACACACAGACAGACAGACACACACACACACACACACACTCGTTTTCACACTGAAACTAGCTCAAACAGATGCAGCTGGACGGCCTTTAGCTGTGTCAGAGAAACATCTCTGTGGACAATAGAGGAGTGTGGTAGACACACACTCCCTGCCTATTTGTGTGCATTCCTTACTGTATGACATCACCCCCTCTCCCCCTGCCCTGGAATCTCATTGGCTACTGATGGTGGAATTGCTGATCGGGTCCAAACATCACAGCGGTCTGCCAAGAGGTGACATCATCAAACTGAGCTCAGCCAATCACAGAGAGCCCTGGATGATTCTCTGATCCCACCGAGCACTACCCCACCCCTGGCCCAGCCACACCTACATACATGCGCGCACACACACAATTAAAAAGGGGGGCTCAGCTGACCAGGGGAACAAAATGTAATTACAGCAAGTCTGATCCATCTTGTAAATCAATGTACCACATTTACCATGTCTTATCAAAATGGAATGTATTACAGTAGGCGGCTGTGGTATAACATTTTGTCAATGACTTCAGTACTGCTGGTTTGTGTAGGAGATCAGGTTGCTAGGTACAGGTGCAGTTCAGGTTGGGAAAAATTATGTAAAACAAATAATATATAACTCTCTATTATATTTATTATTTTTTTACAGGTGAGCAAGCATTCCCTTGTTTGGAATGTGTTTTTTCATTCATTAATTCATTCTGAAACAGGATTTCAATATCAAATTTTTGATCGACTTGCTTATAACCTTGATGAGACTAAGATTGTTTTAAGATCTTGGCCTTGGAGTTTCTCTGTGGAAAGACATGGTTTCCTCCAAGATGGTTAGTGTCATTTTGACCATTAAATTTACATTCATGGAAACATTTTCATTTCAGGCGGAGTCCTTTATCTCAGTGGTTTTGTTTTGGTTTTGTTGGCTGTGGTTTCCATGTGGTAGTTTCAGTAGTTTTTTTTTTTTTGAATGCCATGTTGAAGAGAGGAGAACACAGTTTGTCTTGTCTCTGTTTCAGAGCGTGTGAGGGGCCAGGCCGATCTTTGCAGTTGTTTTCTGAGATGGTATTTGACGTATGGGCTGTGGTAGAGGCGAAGGCAGAATTGCTCTTGAGATCCGCAAAGCCTCATCCGCACCCTTCTGTCTCAGAGGACGTCTTTGAGGGTTTAGTGCAAAGCCCTCAGAAAGAGAGGGAAATATGGAGTGATGCTGCGTTGCCAAGGGAACCGCCGGCCGGTGACGTCGTGTCACTCTATGCTACAATTCCCCGACCTGAAAAACCCATTCACATGGTACCCAGCTAACGCGCCATACTCACTGGCTATTTGTGAAGTATTGTACAGATACAGGACTACAGTCTGACCACAGCTCTCTCGGTTTCAGCGCCTGGCTCTCTCTTTCAATCTGGCTAGCTGGTTCCTCCCCTGCTGTAATTGGCCAGATAATATGTAGTATTATTGACTTTGTTGTTTCCTTACTGGATTTTTTTCGTTGCAGCACAGTCACATGTAACACATCACAATATCATGAAACACACACACACACACACACACACACACAAACAAACAAATTGTACTGAAAGACCCAATGCAAACAGTACAAACTCAATTTGACAAAACACACACTTCCATTCCACCGGTCCTATTATTTTGGTATTGAGGTGAGTCGCCCCAGTTTTTAAGGTGCTTACAGAAATGAAATGTATTCTTATTAAATATATTATCTATATCTATATAAGACTAAAGTGTGCAACACATTTGGCAAACACTGGGCAATATACCATACAAATCCATACTATTTATAAAAAAAAATGTGCTGCTGTGCAAAATAGCTTTTTATTACCATATTCTACAATGATTTTAAAATATATAGCAGCATGTTCCATAAGAGTTTGTAAATGAAAATGATTATTAATTATTGAATATCCCAGGCCTCTTGGTGGGTAAAATAAGAAGGGTAATGATACAGCGTCGGACAGCAGTGGGGCCTCACTCAGTGCACAGGTAGGAAATGTGTTTCATGTCGTACCTGGCAGCGGTCAGCGAGGACACCAGCTCAAGGAAACGGTCAATATGAATTATTGATATTGCTCGCTCCTGAATCAAAAATAGCCTACAAGGCTACACGGCCTAGTCTCCCCTGCCTCCATCTTTATTTATGAGTATGACGGGGGCGAGGGGTGACGTATGAGGAAATCCAGCTGTGAGGCCGATCTGTGGCAAATTTCTGGGCGACGGATTGGTGGATCTGCAGCTTCAGCTCATGCAGTTGATTTGCATAAGTATGATTCTTCTGCGGGTAAACACTAGCCTCAGAGTCATAGCATTGTCTGATGAGTGTTTGTATGGATTTGAATTCATAACCACACCGCTGTAATTTTCAAAGATAACAAACACTGGACACGCACAATAATTTCTTCTCAGTAGCATACAAACAAGGCAGTACCATTACCAGGCAATGAGTTAGTATTTGAGTTGATACTTGATGCCGGTGCTGAGTGTTCTGAAATGCGTAGCACGTTAGCACGATGTTATAATGTCTGTGACTAATTCTGGCACATTAGGTAGCGGTAATAACATTTATGACTATTTTTACCCATAAAGAGTCCCTGTTATTCATCCAGAAACTATGTATGAGTAAACAGCCTGTTATAGTGCAGAAAAAATATCAACTGAATGGAAATTGGCTGCTGTTGATTAATATCAGCACTTTCAGAATGTGTAAGGTGTGTGTGTGTGTAGTTTGTGTTTTGAGTGAGTACATATGTTTGTTTTTGTGAATGTGCATATACATGAATGTGCTTTTGTGAATGTGTGTGTATGTGTCTGTCTGTGTATACAAATATAAGTATTTGTGAGAGAGAGAAAGAGATTGCACTTGTGTATATGTGCATTTGTATCTTTGTATGTATTTGCAGCTGCTTGCTGTTGTGTGTGTGAGAGAGAGCCTGTGTGTGTGTGTGTGTGTGTGTGTGTGTGTTTTTTTTAAGCTAACCTGCAGCTGTTTGCTGTTTGTGTGTGTGTGTGTGTGTGTGTGTGTGTGTGTGTGTGGGCACCAAGGAACAAGCAAAGGCAATATCTACAGTTTAAGAAATATCCCTTACAGAGGAGTGGAATCAATTATTGGTCTGAAAAGACTGTTTCCCTGTCCGCCACACCGCAGAGGTCGTGTGATTGGTGGAATGTCTGTGAGGGCACAAACACTTTGTGTCTTCCTGGGTGATCACATGGTCATGAGGCTGTGCTGAGGTTAAGGGGTTGTTTTGTTCCTTTGTGCACAATTTAAATTCCCCTGTCCATTTGAGACCGTTTCAGATGCGGGCAGAGCTGGATCTCAACACGCATTTGGGAGGCTGATGAAAAAGCTCCCAAAAAATGAAAGAGTATCTCTGTGTAAAATCACACACGCACAAACAAAATTGCTGACCCCTTGTGAATTCCTTGCTTATAGTCAACAGAGCGTGGGGTAGGTGGTTTTCTGTATCAGCATGTTTGGTCAATATGTTTGTAGTTTTTGTTTGTCATATTTTGTCATAGTTATCATAGTTTCCATGTTCTGTATGCTTTGGTTTGGCAACAGTACTGTGACTGTTATGCCAATAAAGTACAACTGGATGGAGCTGAGTGAGGGTAAGGGAGACTGTGGTTTTAGTTCTGTGTCTCTGACTAAAAACGAATCTGTGCATATTAATGCCGAAGGTCATTTGTGAACGAATGAGACAGAGAGAGCACGAGGGTGAATGTGTGACAGAATTAAGGGCACAGTGCACGGCCCTCTCACACACACATCGTCATTTTACATGCAGTCCGTCTGAGAAGAGCAACATCATCTGTCCCCTTTGGAAAAGCCAAAATTGGCCCCTGGGCTCTTCAGTGATTAGGGGGAACCCCCAGCAGGTGCTATGTCACCAGGGACCTCACCCCACTTATATGGGGCTTCAGTGCAGTACAGTGGTTAGGGGGCTTGGCTTGTAATCCAGAGGTTACAGATTCAGTGTGAGTTCTGCATTGCCCTTTTTCCTAAATCTGGAGGGGTTTTGGCTGTTCCGAACTGCTGAACATGGTGGTGGGTTTGTCAGGGCATGGACAGCCGTCTCATGGGAGTAATCGGGTCTGACTACTACGCTGCATGATTAAATCACAGCAAAGGAAATTAAAAGAGCCAAGCAGCACCACTGTGGTGCAAGCATTCTTTCCTCACATTTTCCCA